>JAXCGZ010000117.1:0-17500 GCA_037179515.1 Halocaridina rubra | reverse complement strand
AGTGAGGAGGTAGTTAATGTTAAGTCGATTCTTAGTTTTAAGGACAAGTAAGTATCACAAAATACAAAATGGAACCGATCAGCAGACGGGAAGTTACGAGCTTGTGGCCCTTTCGCGTTAGCGCACTTAGGTAATTACAATTAGGTAATTGCGCACACACACACACTCGCACATTATGATAGAGTGGATAGGGATCGATATTTTGATATGGCTGGCTCTAGAACTAGAGGTCATAGTTTGAAGCTTCGTAAGAAAACTTCATTGCAGGATGTAAGAAAATACTTTTTCAGTGTAAGAGTAGTTGATAATTGGAACTGGCTAAGCGAGGAGGCAGTTAATGCTATCTCAATCCATAGTTTTAAGGACAGGTATGATAAATATCACTAAGTATAAAATGGAACCGATCAGGAGACGGGAAGATACGAGCTTTGGGCTCTTTCCCGTAAACACAATTAGGTAATCACAATTAGGTAATCACTCATTACTCTAAACAAAATTTATTTCAGAGCTTTATATTTCAGCTTTTAACGAGGAATAGAATTAGTAAGTGCACCATTAAATGTGTTGGGTATATGGTGGAACAGTATCTTTTAATGAATCAAGTCTTTGATAAAACAAAAACAGTTTCTTAGCAACTCTCACGTTGACATCATTCCGGCATTCTCTCTCTCTCTCTCTCTCTCTCTCTCTCTCTCTCTCTCTCTCTCTCTCTCTCTCTCTCTCTCTCTCTCTCTCTCTCTCTCTCTCTCGTTAAAATAAAAACCTTATTGCCACTAAATCTATTGCTAATTTCAAACTCTTCTCTATAACTAATCTTTGAAAACATAATGTTGGATAGCTGCTCCCCCCCCCCAATAAAAAAGTTCTAATTTCACAAATTTTACAATGAATCTGCTTATAAAATACATTCTTGCGTAAAATGTAATGTAGGCCGATCTGAATATTACGGGCGAAGCAAATTGCCCTCATCGGGTCTGGGCGCGAAAAAGTAAAAAGCAAAGAAAAACAGAGATGGGGAGTGTTTTGACGTATCAGATGTGAAAGGGGCAATAAGAGATAAGTACCGGATATGTAAGAATGTTATATGTAGATGTAGGCAGGATCCGTAACTGAGGGAAGATTACATCGAGCTGTCCAGGACAGTCCTATTTAAGTTTAAAAGACCTTCAGCTGTAGTATCGCAACGGGCGACTGTTGTCATCAACCTACTACATAGTGTTTTGGAAAAGAGGTTGGGAGGGGATGAGAAATGGGGTAAGTATAAGGGATGGGGCGAATTGAATGGGGGGATGTAAGTGTCTCTGTGATGGGGAGTTGGCTGACGTAATTCGTGTTTGGGAAAGCCCCCAGTCAGTACCGTAAGGAGGTCGCTCATCCTGGACTTCACGTAAGCTGAAAAACAAAACTAAACAGGAAATAACTCCTGCCTTTTTATATATACTCACTTAGCAGCGCTTTTATGATGCATTTAACATGCTAACCTGTGTATTAATAAGTACTGTGTATAAGAGAATTTCGAAAACTGTACATGGTTCATTAGCCTTGCGCTAGCAGAAATGATCAGCTTGAAAAATACTGCTACGGCAGGGGTGACCAGGTAAAGAAATAAAGAGAATTGAAAGATTGACACTGTTTTGTAATAGGGTACTATAAGGAGTTAAAGTGCCTTAATAGGGTAGAAGACAGGAAAACTGAAGAATGAACGGTATGTTACATACTATTGTTGCAAATAATGATTTAATTGTGCATGGTTAATTAAACATCTGCATGATAGGAGCATACATGCTTATTTTCAGTACGGAGCTTCCTCAAATACCGATAACGGCTCCCAGTCCATATTGTTACACCGTAAATTGTTAGGTTGAGCTAGATTAAGTGAGCTTGACGCCTAACTTAACCTTACCTTACCTAGTAGTTTACCGTTATTTAATGTACTGGGAGTCGTCATTTTTACTTGATCGAAGATCTTACAGTGCAGTTTTACCATCATTGGTATGATGTATCGACACTTGTACACATCAAAGGTAAAAGAAATCTTTACCATTAAATTCTTTCATGCCAAAGTAATGACATAAAATATTCACTAGCATGTACTGAAAGTGGAAATGTTTAGGTGTCGAATATACATTTTCCTTCCTCTTTTAATGCTTGTAATAACTTCCTGCCGTGGGTCAAGGTAAGATCCATCCTTACCCTAGCCAGCGTTGAGATTTTGCACTACGAATATATTCCCAACTATGACCTCGTCTAAGGAATACATTTTATTGCATCATTGCTCAATCGTTTTGAAAAGGAAAAATTATTAGTATTTCTCTTACCATAGATGCTAATATGCAATGTATATTAGAATGTAACATAATTATTTTTTAAGACGTCAGATCGCGTATCAAACAGAAGCCAGAATAGCAGGTTTAACTGTACGAAAGATGACTAGTTGTGATTTGTGGTCATAGTAAAGCCAGTCCTCCACAGTCTATTTTTTTTTTATTTGTGTGACACCGGGACAGGCAGAAACTGCCCTCATCAATAAAGGCCCGGGCAATAGAAAATACCAAGACGAAGTAAAAGAAAAAAGTTAAGGACATGGCAGATATGAGGTAATGTCACACAAAGGAAAACAACAGACAGAAAAAACAGTCAAAGTACAGAGGACCCAGAAATATGGAGGACTAGGCCTTAAGATGTCGATAGATCTGCTTTTTGAAGGATGAAAGGTCATAAGAATTAGGAAAGACAGAAGGAGGAAGAGCGTTCCAGAGTCTGGAGGTAGATGGGAAGAAGCAGTCGCTGCACCGACCAATCCGCCAGCTACAAATCTTCACACAGTACCTGTGAGATGAGGCCGCTTGGCGAGTGTTACACGGCCTCGGCAGTGGGAAAGGGATGCAACTTGCCAACTCATCAGAGCAGCGATGGAAGTAGTAGCTATAGAAAAGAGAAAGGGAAGATACAGCGAAGAGAGGGAGAGAATCCAGATTAGAAGTAAGAGAAGGATCATTAACGAGTCTGACTGCCTTAGAATCAACCCTATCAAGGAGATAATTATAAGAAGAAGCACCCCAGATGTGTGAGCAGTATTCTAAGCAGGGATGGCTTTTGACCTTTATAAATTTTAAGTAACTGTAAAGAGGAAAAGTAATGCCGAAAGCAAAACAAAACCCCAAATTTTTTGGATGAAGCTTTAGAAATTTGGATTATATGATTCCTCCAAGACAAGTTAGAGGCTATATGGATTCCTAATATGTTGATAGCATTAAGAGGGTAAATTTCGTTAGTTTCAAAGACAATAGGGTTATCAGGAGGAGAAGAGGATAAAGAGATAGCCAGATACTGTGTCTTGGAGGCATTGAATTTAACTAAATTTTGAGTGCCTCACTCAGATATTCTCTGCAATTCGGAGTTGCGAGTAGAAGAAAGAGTGATACGAGACTGATTACGAGTAGCAGATGAAGGTTGCGAAGAAAAGGCAGAGGAAAAGTGAAGGGTAGAATCATCAGTAAAGGCATGAAGAAGAGAGGAAGATGGGGATTGTAGAAGATCATTGATGAAGAGAGGGAACAGAGTATGTGAAAGAACAGAGCCCTGTGGAACACAACTGGTAACAGAGAAAGGGCTAGATATCGCACCATCAACAACTACAGATAAAAAACGGCCAGTTAGAAAAGTGGAAATCAGAGAACTGAAAGAAGGGGGTAAAGCCATATATATATATATATATATATATATATATATATATATATATATATATATATATATATATATATATATATATATATATATATATATATAAGTTTTTTTTTTCCCTAAAATGTATGAATCATAGAGCTGTCCTATAATTTTTGTGTCCTCAACATCCTTTTCCTGTCATACTGATGTGGACTAACATTCAGCTCATGGATGTATCTCAAGTTTCTGTATCAGTTATGTTTCTGTGTACTTTATCAGATTGCCTGCGAGTAATAAGCAGATATCAGAAATGTCGAATGAGTGCAAGACAAGATTATAGACTTCCATGCTCATGCTTGTACCCATGAAGGATACTGGTTCCAGCTGTTGGTTCTGCAATTTTAGAGATCATTTCAATCGCCCTTCTTTCTCTATGCTTGACTTCACACTCCATCATATTCTGCATCTCACCATTCTGATATAGACTTGAGAGTAAAAGTTTTACATATATATATATATATATATATATATATATATATATATATATATATATATATATATATATATATATATATATATATTATATATATATATATATATATATATATATATATATATATATATATATATATATATATATATATATATATATATATATATATATATATATATATATAACATTGAACGGTTACATTGCAGTTTAAAATGGTAAGAAAAAGGCACATCAAAGAAAACATTATGACAATCATATTAAGTACTTATTATTTTCGTGACCTCAATTGGTTACCTTCTCATATATCTTGAGAAGGTGACTAGTTAGGGTCACGATATTAAACTGTACATTATATATATATATATATATATATATATATATATATATATATATATATATATATATATATATATATATATATATATATATATATATATATATATATATATCCTATTGCTTTCTTCAATTGTAATTTTTCTAAATAGATAAGACAGATATATAGATAGATAGATGGAGAGATACAGAAGAGACATCAATTCGTCATTTTAGCCCATAATATGAGAGCTGTGTACACACATGTGATCTATGTAATTCGTAAGTGAAGTTCTTAAATAAAAATGGTCAAAGAGGCATATGTGTTTTATCTTGCCTGACCACATGAGGGTATTGATTACTTTATGTGGGAAGTAATTCATAACACATACTCATCACTTCTGCTGATTTGGCAGGAGCTAGCCTTCAACAGGGCGAGGAGATAGGGGTGGCTAAAGGCTATTTCTTGGAGATTCTGTAACCATAACTTGCGAAGATAAAGTTCCATCAGTGCCAAAAACGTTTCTGACGGTGAAATCTTACTGAACCACTGCAACTGAAAGAGGGACATTTTGAGGAGGGAGCCACCGCCCTCTGTTTACGCTTACAAAGTTGCTGCTATTAGATTCCATTCAGACTACCTCGAGGAATCGGACTTGGGTCTTCCTACATGTACACTAGGCCTCTTTCCACTAAAGTAAGGTGGCTGGTAGCATCATCTCATTTACTTACTTGATGTGATAAGATAAATTTATTTTTAGTTTTTTCATTAGTTGGTCAAGCCTGTTGTAAACAGAATGCACTGCTCTCTATCTATCTATCTATTTATCTGTCTGTCTGTCTGTATCTATCTATCTATATATCTATCTATCTATCTATCTGTCTATCTGTCTTTAATAAACAGAGGATTTATATATCTCTATACTCAAGCTATAGACTTGACATGCAAAAGAAATGGTCGCATATTTATTTTTATTTTATTTCATGAGATTTACAAACTGACAATTTTTGGCTATATGAAAGCCCGAGTTTGTAAATAAGCTGATTTGATATGGACTCCATTTCAAATCAGTGTCCCCTATGCTGACATGGGCTACTAAAGAAGGAACACCTCTATCTGTTCCTGTTTTCCAGAAATTTGTTGCCAAGAGAAGCTACAGAAGCTGTAGAAGACACCTTGGGAAGTTGACATCCTAACCTCGGCTACTAAAGTGTAAAGCCACGTCCTTGATATGAGGAATTATAGAATATAGACACTATGAAATGTTACGGTTTTACTTCACGGACTCCCTTTTCAACCAAGGGCTAGGACGGTTGCCTTCTTGCGAAGGACTTCTTTTGGCAGATGTAATCGCTCCCCTGAGTGCATGCCCTTGCTAACCTCAGACCGTGGCGGGTCTCGAGCCGACGACCTGACGAATCCTTGTCGCTCGCTTTACCACCCTGCCACGGCGGCCACAACTAATTCAAATATAGCAAAGTAGATTGTATGCCATTCAATTATCAACGTTTTTTTGTATGGAATTTTTTTTTTTTACCTGTTAAAGTGTGGTTATTGCCTTTGACCTGAGTGTGAAGTGTTTGACCTATGTTACTTCATTTCTATCTTGAATTATGGCATATTTTTCATTCTTCCCTATTTCTGTATTTCCGCTGAATATTTCATGGGTCGTGTCCTTGACCTTTGTGCGAAATCTCACAATCATTTTGCTATATTTAGCTAGTTTTTTTTTTTTCACTGAAGCATATGGGGGAGTTGGAGAAAAATCTTTCTATTGCTGCCACACTCCTAATACTGCCTTCTCTCGGCTTACTGGGTCTACTGTATAGCAAGAAAATGCATTTCTTATGCCTTGGCGATTTTCTAGCATGAGCACGCCTAAAAAGTGCTTCTATGCTCATGAAAAAATTCGAAAATTTATTTTTTCCTTTTTTGATGCGTTTCATCTTAAGCATGAAGTTAAAAAGCTCAGTTTAGGTGCCTCTGTTAGCAGTCTGTTGTCTCTCGTTTCTGGTGTGGAGGTGTTGCATGACAGATCGTGGTTTTAACGTCTTGGGAAATTATTGCATTTGTTGTCGCCTAAAGGTATTAACCTTTATTTAAGGCCTTTTTTCATTGCGGTTTTGGTGAAAGTGTGCAATTTAGAGCTCTTGCACTCCTAAGCATTGACTCCAGTCGTTCGTTCTTCCTGTCGTTAATTCCTCTTCTCCTTTTTCAGGTTAATTCTATGTTTTTGACTAATTTGAGCATTCACAGGTATTCTATTCACTAATATATATATATATATATATATATATATATATATATATATATATATATATATATATATATATATATATATATATATAATATATATATTCCTTTTTCTAGTAAGGTTCAGGACGGTGCCTCCTTTCGAAGGACTTTGGTTAGGGCAGTGTAACCGTTACCTAGGGTGAATGTCCTTTCTAACCTCAGACCGTGACGGGCTTTGAAACCGACGACCTGACGAATCAAAGTCTCTCTCTCTCTCTCTCTCTCTCTCTCTCTCTCTCTCTCTCTCTCTCTCTCTCTCTCTCTCTCCTCTCTCTCTCTCTCTCTCTCTCTCTCTCTGTCTATATATATATATATATATATATATATATATATATATATATATATATATATATATATATATAGAGAGAGAGAGAGAGAGAGAGAGAGAGAGAGAGAGAGAGAGAGAGAGAGAGAGAGAGAGAGAGAGAGAGAGAGAGAGAGAGAGAGAGAGAGAGCTGAAATGTGCGAGTATTTACGTAATTATGTTCATGAAAAAAAGCCACATACTCTAATCTTCTCGTCTCTTGGCTTTCTTTTTTCATTTACTGACAGCTGTTCAATATATATGCTTACCGAAATGGTGCTTTATATTACAGCTTAGGCCTCACATAAGTCATGGAAATACTCCTAAGCATTTGTTTGTTGAGATGTCGGAAGACCTGCTTATATCTGCTGAGAAATCATGCATTGCAATTAGACCACATTATTATATGTAAGCAAATCTCTCAATATATTGACTCTTAGATCTCCCTCAATGTGGATTTCTTCTAAGATCCTCTCCAGCTAATGAATACCTAAACGTGAGTTCCGGTTTTACGTCACGGACTCCCTTATCAACCAAGGGCTAGGACGGTTGCCTTCTTGCGAAGGACTTGTTTTGGCAGATGTAATCCTTACGCTGAGTGCATGCCTTTGCTAACCTCAGACCGTGACGGGGCGCGAACCCTCGACCTGACGCCTCAGAGTCGGAGACGCTACTGAGTCTTTTGGATATTTTGCCAGTCTTATTACTTTGCATTTTGAAGTACTGAATTTCCTTAACCATTTGTATGGCCACACCTCGGGACTACTACTTACTTCCTAAAGTTCTTGACCTTTATTTTCATCTTTTACTTTATCACAACGTTTGCATTGTCTTCAGGCATATTAAAAATGTATTTACACTCTCTAGCTGATTATTTACTTATATACGAAGCAGAATTGCCCCTAAAACTGATGACTGTGGAAGCCTCCTGCAATTCTTTTTCTAAACTGACATTGCACGTCATACCTTAACTGTTTTATCTTCTTCATATTAATATGATTTTATTCATTCCGAGACGTTTCAATATATTCTTGCCATTATTTACAACAGCTATCACATGGCTTCATAAAAAATATTCAATCTGCCACACCCTCTCTTTCTTCTGACATGAGATTTAGCCTACCTCAGTATAGAGTTTCAGAAAGTTTGTTAATGCAGAACTGCCTTCCCTAAAACAGTGTTCTCTCACTAACAAAAAGTTGAAAGACTCGGGTCGAACAGAAATGTTCCAACTCAGTAGTTTCTCCATAACTCTCCAAGCTGTACTAGTCGATATTTGAGAGCAGTGTTTCTCCTTCTGTTTCTTGAAGACAGACACAATGTCTGTTTATTTACGGTGTCTTTGGATCTCCAGAGATTCTAGGCCTATTTTGTGTGCATATTGCCTATTGTACTCTATGGAAAGAGCCTTATACTTGTATCTCCCCATCTGCTAGTTGATTTCGAAATTGATTT
Organism: Halocaridina rubra; assembly: GCA_037179515.1. Lineage (NCBI taxonomy): Eukaryota > Metazoa > Arthropoda > Malacostraca > Decapoda > Atyidae > Halocaridina > Halocaridina rubra. The sequence continues at coordinate 8,974 of JAXCGZ010000117.1, read as the reverse complement.
ACTAATCCTCATCGTGTTTTGTCTTGAAATTATAGATGCATATGCACTAACGGTTTCATTTCTGATCAAGTTTCAGTTATCAACAATTCTTATACAAAAATATATGCCCTTACATCCCGTATATCTTATGACTTCACACTCATACCTGTAATTCTAGAGCAACGCCTATCAAAGTGTCGCTCTGTATCAACTCATTAAAATTCTTTAGGTTTCAAGTCTAAGTAAGTTTTATTTTTCAGCCTTTCATCAAAAGTGAGATTTTGTACCTCTATTCACTCTTTTACCATTTTGTCGCATGAGCTTTCTCCAGCTTGTTACTGTATTGTTTTCATGTGCAAACACCAGAATTATGCTGCATATATAAACTTGGGTCTCACAAAATTCATATAACTTTTTTTAACCATATATTCTGCCAAATATATAAAGACCACCCCTACGTTTTCTGAGAAAAAAAAACATTCACTACTTTTTACTCTACACTTTATATGTGTTTCCGGTGACGAATCTAACCATATTTGTGTGTGTATGTTTGCATGATTTGCTGATGTACTGTATTCATAATTTCCTGTGTCAGTAAAAATAAATACACTAAATTACTTGTCTGTAGTTAATGTTAATGCTAACACTTTATAAAGTTTACTACTACTACTACTACTACTACTACTACTACTACTACTACTACTACTACTACTACTCATGAGAATTAGCTGCAGAAAATGAAAATTTTGGATAAGGATTGTTAACTACTGTGCATGTAGAAGATTTTAGGGCTTACTAGATCATACATAGAGCACTGTATTGTATTTCTTTGGTCTAAACAGTAATAATACAAATAACATCCTTTTTTTTTTTTTAACAGCTGTAGTCTTTTTTTTTGTACACAGTCCGATTGCCGTCCTTTCTCCAATATTGTTATTTTATTTTATAGTCAGCCACCCCCTTATAAGGGGGATTATGACCTTTGTATATAGATAGATTACTTCTAGTTGTCGTTTCCCTTATTAATTGTCACCATTTGTGCTATACGAATTTATTTGTGTGTGTTTTTAGTGCGCGTGTGTGTGTATACACATACATTTATTCATTCGTTTATTTACTTTCCATTTATCTCTTTAAGTCGCAAAGTCTTTTATTCTATATTGAGATATAAATGTTTTTATTATTAGCTGGCTTGATCTGTCTGCAATTGTCTTATTATTATTATTATTATTATTATTATTATTATTATTATTATTATTATTATTATTATTATTATTATTATTATTATTATTATTCAAATATTCTACCTCTTTGTCTGGAGTTGAACTTGAGAACTTAGTCTAGAACCCCACAGCTTAGTCCACTGTACCATAGGGGTTGATAAGAGAGAGGGATCTGGGACAATTACTGTTATCACACAAGTGTTTTCACATAGACATTTAAAATGAGTAATTGCGTTGTATTTGCTCTGTTATTATTATTATTATTATTATTATTATTATTATTATTATTATTATTATTATTATTATCATCATCTATTCTACCTAATGAATATATTTTCCTTACCATCTGCTTCTTCCTTCTTTTCAACATTTTTTTTTTTCCAGCCTCTCACTCTTCTTCCTTCCTTCCTGAAATTTGTGATATTATAATGATTATTATTTTTAATTACTGCTATTGTATTTACCTTCTGAGAGAAGGGGAAGGAATATGGTCTCCTGCGTGTCCTAAATGTTGGCTGAATGGGGCGAAGAGAGGGGACGGGGAATTTCCTCCATTGTATTTTCTTCCCGTAAGAGGTCAGGGTATTTTTCTTTGACTCTGCTAGCCCCCTTATAATTTTTTTTTTTTTTTTATGATTGTGACACCAGGACGGGCCAAAAAAAATTATAAAATAAAACAGCCCTCATCGGGCCTGGGCACGAAGAATACATAAAGTAAAGAGAAACGGAGATGGAGAGTGTAATGACTTGTCAGATGTGATGGGATAATAAAAGATGTGTGATGACTATCCAAGAATATTCAGTGTAGCTGTAGGTATAGAAAAATGGGGCTATCACGCAATAAATGCCACAACGCCCCCACTTTCGTCTCCAAGTGGCTCTAGCGAAGAAAGCTGTTCAAACTTAATTGGAGAGTTAAATCCTGGACCTCTTGGATGTTAGCCATGCGCAGTATATACTGTGATATTTGACAAGGTGTCTGTGTGTGACATTTATATTAAATTAGCACGCTGCACATCAGCGTGCTAACTTAATTGAAGAGTTAAACTTAAGTGTAACTTAATTCAAACTTAATTGGAGAGTTAAACCCTGGACCTCTTGGATGTTAGCCTTGCGCAGTATATACTGTGATATTTGACAAGGTGTCTGTGCGTGACATTTATATTAAATTAGCACGCTGCACATCAGACGATCTTTGCAGAGCCGTCGAGAGAGATGAATTTGACGACTCACATCGTCAGCGCCATCTTGCCATCATGCCAGGGCTCCCAACCTGCTTCCATGCCCTCCATCCTGAACTGACACAACCTTCATTTTTTATTATTGATAAATGGGATGGGATGAGAAGGGGGAATCAGTGATGGCTTCGTACAAGGGTCAAGTCATTAAGGTTTATGCTGGTCACTGAGTGGGGGGGGGGGATAGAAAGAGCTAGGATGTAGTAGGTACTTCCCATAGAAGCAATATGTCTCCTTGCTTTGACCGATCCTGGCCAACCTCCTCTTTATCAGCGGCTATGAGTATATATGATTTGTCACCAACTGTGAGATATCGATGCATGGCGCAAGAGGAGGTGTTGCAATGAGCGCTCTCACTCTTTAGAAATAATTGATAAAGGAGTATCAATCTTTCCCATTTTTATTTAACAATACTCTCATATATATATATATATATATATATATATATATATATATATATATATATATATATATATATATATATATATATATATAAATAGATAGATAGATAGATAGATAAATAGATAGATAGAGGTTACCTACGAAGGAAAAGCGAAGCGACGAAGTGCTGAGATCTCTCAAGACTGTGATTACCTAATTGTGTTTACGGGAAAGAGCCCAAAGCTTGTATCTTCCCGTCTCCTGATCGGTTCCATTTTATACTTAGTGATACTTATCATACCTGTCCTTAAAACTATGCATTGAGATAGCATTAACTACCTCCTCGCTGAGCGAATTCCAATTATCAACTACTCTTACACTGAAGAAGTATTTCCTTACATCCTGCAAACAAGTTTTCTTACGAAGCTTCAAACTATGACCTCTAGTTTTAGAGCCAGCCATATCAAAATATCGATCCCTATCCACTCTATCATAACCATGAAGGAATTTAAAGACTGTCACCATATCCCCCCTCACTCTTCTAGCTTCGAGTGATGGTAAGTCTAATTCCCTCAGCCTCTCATCATAACTGAGATTGCGTATTTCTGGCACCAGTTTCGTGGCATGTCTTTGAACTTTTTCAAGCTTAGCTATGTGCTTTTTCAAGTGCGGATTCCAAAAGGGGGCTGTATATTCGAGTTTTGGCCTCACATAGGTTACATAAATATTTCTGAACATTTCCTTGTCCATGTGCCTGAAGGCTACCCTTACATTTGATAAGAATGCATATGCTGCCCTTACTATGCCATTTATATGTATTTCTGGAGACAAATCTGCCAGTATGTTTACTCCTAGATCTCTCTCATTTTCTGTCTCTTGAAGTTGTACTCCAGCCACCGAGTAGTCAAGCTTGGGCCTTCTTGCACTTGTACCCATTCTCATTACCTTACATTTTGAAGTATTGAATTTCATTAGCCACTTTTCTGACCACTCATGCAGATTATTTAGATCCTCCCGAAGTTCTCTACCATTGTTCTCGTTTTTTACTTGCTTCACAATCTTTGCATCATCTGCAAACATATTCATGAATGAATTTACAGACTCTGGTAGGTCATTTACATATACAAGGAACAAAAGTGGCCCTAAAACTGAACCCTGTGGAACTCCACTACTAACTCGTCTCCATTCAGACACTGAGTGTCTTACTCTAACCCTCTGTTCCCTTCCTTCTAAGTAAGTTTTTATCCATTCCAAAACATTTCCGCCTATTCCTGCCATTGATTGCAGCTTCTTAATAAGTCTCCCATGTGGAACAGTGTCAAACGCTTTCTGGAAGTCTAGGAATATGCAATCTGCCCAGCCCTCTCTTTCCTGTAAGATTTGGCTTACCTCATCATAAAATTCTAATAAGTTTGTTACTGTTGATCTACCTTCTGTATATAAGTCTATCTTCGGAGCATCTCTGAAGATGGGCAACAGTAATCTGAAAGATCTCAGCACTTCGTAGTTTCACTTTTCATTTGTAGCTAACCTCTATTCATCTGTGTTTCTCGTGTTTATATTTACTTGATATTTAGACACACATATGTATGTATGTATGTATGCGTGTTATATGTGATCACAAATGTTTTTTCCTGCAGAAAACAAGCTAGCAAGATACTGAAAACCATAAAAAAAACATCACACTACAGATCCTTCTCGTATACAGGGTACCTAGATAAATTAGTTATCATTCATCTATGTTTCAACCTTAAATTAACCTATCTAAAGCTACTGTAATCCATGCTGGCCTAAGCTACCTCACCCAGCCTGTTTAAACTAATGGCCATTCGGCCAGGTGTCCATATTTCAAATCCATCACCTAAGAGCCCGGGCACTACATGACGACCATGTTTGCCAGTTAAATAGCTAAACAAGGTCCATCATTAAATGACTCCATTTCTGCCACACTTTTTATGGCAAAATATTTATAGGGTAGGAGGTATCTTTAGAAACTACTCCATAAATGTTGATGGACCCGACTTTAACCACAAAGAATGTCTGTAACAAACCTTTAACCGACAGTATCTTGCTGAACAGAAAAAAAAAAAAATATGGAAACTATCATATATACAAATATCAAAGAAAAGTATAGGGTACCGCTCCAACCTAAGATTGAGCCCAGCAACTACAGTACATCTTTCCCCAATTTCCTCAATTCAAAATGAATTGGGGAGATATTCACTGTATCCCAACTTCATTCATTCTTCTTACGTATGATACAGTACTGTATATTCCATTATCCTTCCGTCTTGTGAACAAGGGTCTTCCTTCCACCATGGTTATCTAACCTTTGTTATGAACTGTATAGTGCTTTAGTTGTCATCATATAATTCCTGAAAATATTTCTGATGATCCACTGTAACAGATTTACCTAACCTTGCAGTAGAGTCTCGTTGAGTCAATCCCTCAACTTTAAAGATCGAAACTTCATTCTTTCATTAACCCATTTTGTGTTTATATACTATGCTTAGATTTTTCTGTACCGTAATGCATTTTATTCTTAAAGTACTTTACTCAGTAGTAGTAATCTCTGTAATGTACATGCACGGTATGCACCGGTTACCTTTTTTTTTTTTTTTTTTTTTAGGATGGGATAGGATAGGAGGGGAAGAAAGGGGAGGGGATTAAGGATATAAGGGTATTGGAGGGAAAAGCACGAAAATTAGATAAAGTAAGAGATAAAAAAGAGAGGGGCAGACCCTCGTGCTAAGTTTTGATCTGGAATTCAGATTCTGAATTGTCTCACACCGGTTACTTGGTAAACATACTAATAACTCACAACTTGGACGTGTTCTCTACGTAAAATAATATCGTTTACTTCTTTTTTTCTTCTTCTTCTTCTTGCATATTCACAGAAACCTTAACCCCAAACGCTATGGAAGTGGATTAGTACGTATTTTGGGAAAGGCACCTGCTAAGTATTGTTTATGAAGGCTCACAGGAATTTTTGAAAGGGTTGGGCGAGATGATGGTCTGGGTAGGAGTGGGAATTAGAGGCCAAGGAGTTGTGGAACCGGTTTCTTGGACTGACCCATCAGCCTCTACCTGGATGATTGTAGAAAAACATAAACACTCACACACATACATACTAACATATGGACGCTGTCTTGTACACACACACCTACGTATGCACTTACACAATTAGAAGAGATCTTAATTTGAAGATTCTTAAGTAAATTTCTTTGGAGAAGTCAAGGAAGTACTTTTTGATCTAGGATGCAAGGAAGTACTTTTATTTTTTAGTGTATGAGTAGTAAATAATTGGAAGTCACCGAGTGAAGAAACTATAAACTAAATGTATTCATAGCTTGAAGGAAGTATATGATTAGTGTTACTGAATAAGAGAAAAATAGACCAGGTAACTGGGAATTACGAGCATGGGGCTCTTTCCCTTGAACACAATTAGGTAAACACAATCAGGTAAATAGGAATCTGTAATATGGACATAGTGGCATTCATATAGAATGCGTTCATTCCTAAGTATAGCAGATATAAGCTATAAGGTTGGATTCCTTTTAACCTTCTGTGGGGTGTAGTTGGTAGCGCCTTGACTTATTAATTATAAGTCCTAGGTTCAAGTCTTGGTTGGGGTAAAAATTATTCATATATATATATATATATATATATATATATATATATATATATATATATATATATATATATATATATATATATATATTTCATTTCTCAATTAACTTTCTTACATTTTTGCTATTTTCTTTCTATTACTTATAAAATGGGACTCTGCACAGATTTCAATGCTAATTTATGCAAAGGGAGTGACTCCTTGTATAGGTCCACATGTAATGCCTTTAGAATCAAGTAATATCAAATATCTTTTGCAACTGCTTGACACGAGATCTGCTGGAGTTCATAAAAACTTCAGATCACGGAATTGCTCTGGGGTCTATTACTTTCTCTATGCATATGAAAGAGAGATACTGTCTGGTTCTAAAGCCATATATGGGTCAAAAACTTGGAAATATCTTCAGGTAATTTATTTTCACCTAAAGAAACCTTACGCTCCTAGTGTCATTTGTGGGCAGTGAGTTTCGCTTTTGTATTTATAACAGTTTTACTTAATTTACTGTAAATATTCCATCATAGATCACCAACTTACTCATTTTTTCTAACTCTTTGTGTTTTTACAAAGCTTCGACAAAGTTATTTTTTTTTTTCATGTCTTCCCGGCAGTGTCCTATTGTTTCTGCGTTGTGGTACATTGTGGCCAATGTGCTTGACCCCTCTCCAGCCTTTTTTGCCTCATATTATGTCACAGTTAGTCCCCATGAAGGGGGTAAACAGAGATTGCGGCAGGGGGATTAATCCGGGATGTCCTTTCTAACGTGCTCTTGGTGGGTTCGAACCCTCGTCAGTTGCCTCTCGACTTGTGCATGCTACCATTGAGCCATCGTGAGCCCCCTCACCATTAATTTTTTTTTTATTTTACCAATGATTATATTTCCTTTTCATCTTCGTATAAAATTATGATGAAAATTCCATTTTCCTTCCTTTTGTGTATATGTAGCGATCTTCCAATAGCATGTTCAGATCTAAATCCAAGAATTCTTCCCAAATCACATTTACCACATTTTCTTTTTGCATCACGCGAATTCCTCTGTCCATTTCTCATATCACAATTTCTAAACACTACTCAGTACGCTTATATTATTTGCTTCCGAGCTGTCGTGTTTGATATGGTTCTTAAAAACTGTCTTTGAGCTTTGGTCCATATATTTTCGAAAATTTTACCCATAATAGAAATTCAAAATTACTTAAATTAGAAGGATGCTTTCTTTTGTACAAATCGGTTAGTTTTGATGACCAGTTGTATACGCACTGTTTCCTTCTTTGAGTCTTAGAGCTTAAGCATGTATTATAATTGAATTTGCATTTTTTATTTAAAGTTAGAGGGTCAAACCAGCAGAGCTACCACCCTCCCTCTTACTTGATTGGCATAACTCACAAGGAATCCTGAGTCATCATTGACACCCTTATATTTGCGACTGGCCAGTTTTCAAATTCACACATGCTTTAAAGATTACTATTATGAAACTACAGTATATGTGTTCTTAGCGTTTACAAAATGGCACTGTATATTATACACTTAGGCCGCTTTCACACCAAATTATTGCGTCGCGCGTGGCATGCCACATGGCACGCCAATTGAAACGAACATTCGGAATTATATGAAACCTTTCACAAAGAAGTGGCATGACTTGAAAAGGCACATAGCTAAGCTTGAAAAAGTTCAAAGACATGCCACGAAACTGGTGCCAGAAATACGCAATCTCAGTTATGATGAGAGGCTGAGGAAATTAGACTTACCATCACTCCAAGCTAGAAGATTGAGGGGGGGATATGGTGATAGTCTTTAAATTCCTTCATGGTTATGATAGAGTGGATAGGGATTGATATTTTGATATGGCTGGCTCTAGAACTAGAGGTCATAGTTTGAAGCTCCGTAAGAGAACTTCTTTGCAGGATGTAAGGAAGTACCTTTTTTAGTGTAAGAGTAGTTGATAATTGGAATTGGCTAAGCGAGGAGGTAGTTAATGCTAACTCAATCCATAGTTTTAAGGACAGGTATGATAAGTATCACTAAGTAGAAAATGGAACCGACCAGGAGACGGGAAGATACGAGCTTTGGGCTCTTTCCCGTAAGCACGATTAGGTAATCACAATTAGGTAATCTACATTCTCTAGAGAGGCGAAGAGTTAGGGGGGATATGATTGAAGTGTATAAATGGTTTAAAGGGATTAACAAGGGATATATTAATAAAGTTTTAAAAATTCATGATCAAACCAGAACTCGTAATAATGGATTTAAGCTTGATAAATTTAGGTTCAGAAGGGAAATTGGTAAAAATTGGTTTGGTAATAGAGTAGCTGATGCATGGAACAAGTTTCCTAGTAGGATAGTAAATGCCAATACCTTGACGTGGAGGTTATAGCTATTCCACCGTAAGCCACCACTGACGTGGAGGTTTTGGACCTCCACTTGAACTCACACTTTGTAAGATGACTGGGCTACCTCACCGCTTGTCACCACTGACGTAGTGCTTTTATTATTATCTCACCGAGCGTCACACCTGACATATTGGTTTTGTT
>JAXCGZ010000116.1:132500-141162 GCA_037179515.1 Halocaridina rubra | reverse complement strand
TTAACAAAACAGACATAAATATATACAATCCTACAGTTTAACAAAAACAGACTTAAACACATTAATAATTTAATAAATATAAATTAATAAATATAAACTTCCAGATTAACAAAAAAAACAGACAAAAACCAACAAGCAATTAATAATGATAAGTAATATAACTTTTAACTAATATCAAAAGTGAAATGGAAACTGGGAGGAGAGCAATAAACTAATACACAATAATTATAATACAATACGCATTACAAGATGCTCCAGGTGGCAGATCTAATTAGCCAGTACAGGGAAAATACTCCTGGTATGTGGTTACGATTGCTGGATTGGAACTGTACTCTACCTGACGGCATTCTTGACCAGGTATAGAAAACCTCAAACAGGGGGTAGGTCTTGGGACTAAGATGGTCAGCCAAGGTAGGGTCGAGAGTAAGACCAGAACATCATCATGATTGGCTATTCGAGGAGAAGTGAATGCTGATTGGTTGAAATGAACGCCGATTGTTACAGTTAAGCTGCTGGCAATTAAAAAGGGGTAACAAGGTTGTTTGGGGTTGTAGCACTTAACAGTATTCTGCAATCCAACAATATTCTCTCTCTCTCTTGTAACAACTTTCTCCATCCCAACAGCTTTCTCTCGCTTTTAACAGCCTTCTCCATTACAACACTTTTCTCTCTCTTAACAGTATTCTCTATGCTAACAATTTTCTCTCTCTTAACAGTATGCTGCATTCCAACAGAAGTCTCTCTCTCTCTCTTAACAGTACTGTATTCTCCATTCCAACAGAATTCTCTCTCTCTTAACAGTATACTCCATGCAAACAGTATTCTCTCTCTCCCTAAAAAGTATTCTCCATTCCAACAGTTTTCTTTATTAACAAAACTGTATTCTCCATTCCATCAGTTTTCTCTCTCTTAACAGTTTTCTGTATTCCAACAGTATTTTCTCTCAATAGTATTCACAATTCCACCAGTATTCTTTCTCTCTTAACAGTATTCTCTGCTTCAGCATTTATTTCTGTCTCTCTAACAATACTGCATTATCCATTCCAACAGTTTTCTCTCTTAAGCCGTAGCATGTACTGTGAAGGAAGCCGGTATATGCATAGAATTGAAAAGTAATGAAAATTCCCTATTTAAGAACTGCAAAGAGAAAGTTGAATGAATGAAGGTGTAATTGTGAGAATGAAAGGAACACTGAGATGTATTAGAGATGAGGCAGCACGGTGATTAAAGTATTCTACTCAAAGTGGCAAACTTGTGTTAAAGCTTCTGAGAGGTGTCAGGAAGGGCATCCTGCTTTAACTTCCTAGCTCCAACCTGTTTGCGTCCACTCCCATGAGAAAGGGGATTAACAGTGACACATAAAATGGCAAACAGAGATACTGAGGTGTTTACAAAGTATGACAAGTGTGTCAAGCTGGATAGAGAGGGGTCAGTGAAGGTGAGGCAGAGAATGGACATTACAAGAAAGATGTTTGATAAGTTTGACCAGAGTGCTGAAGTGGTCTGGGCAAATGGGCAGCATGACTGACTAAAGGCTTGCAAGTGCTGGAGTTGAAGAAAATAAAGTATGGCAGAAAATGGGCATTAGAAAAGAGATATAAGTTTGGCCATAGTGCCAAAGCTGTTTGGGCATGTGGGAAGAAATGGTGTGATGTGGTCATATTTTCTTATTCCTCCCAGGGCAACTCGAGCTGCAAAATTAATAAGCTTCTGTATTCTGTTTATCCGAGTCTTAGTGGTAGCTCCACAAACAGTTGTGCAGTAATTAATGTGACTTAGGGCTAGAGATTCAACAACAGTTATTCGAGTGGTAGTATCTCCATTTACGTAAATGATCTATCTTCTTTCATTTCTGACTGTCTAGTCGTACAATATGCAGATGACACTCAACTACTCCTTAGTGGTGATATTAATAATCTCCCAGAGCTAACTTTAAGAGCAGAAAACACTCTGTCAAAAATTAAAACCTATTTCCAAGAAATTGGGCTGTTAATTAACGAAAGTAAAACACAGTGCATATTTATTGGTTCAAGGTTCCACATAGCACAAATTCCAGAAAACACAACAATTAATTTTTGCGACAATATTATCACACCTAGCAAAACAGTCAAAAACCTAGGAATTCACTTTGATAACCACATGTTGTTTGATTCCCACATAGATAAAGTATGCAAAAAGGTTACAGGAACATTAATGTACTTATCACGTATAAAAGACAATTTTGAGACTACCACTCGAATAACTGTTGTTGAATCTCTAGCCCTAAGTCACATTAATTACTGCACAACTGTTTGGGGAGCTACCACTAAGACTCAGATAAACAGAATACAGAAGCTTATTAATTTTGCAGCTCGAGTTGCCCTGGGAGAAATAAGAAAATATGACCACATCACACCAGCTCTCAATAAACTTGGGTGGCTGCGGGCAGAAAATAAGGTCGCTTATGCTATTTATGTTTTTGTATTAAAAATTTTGGACCATCATTATCCTAGCTGGCTATTTGATTTAAAAACAGTCAGGGATATAAGGGGAACCAACACAAGACAGAGCAGTGAGCTCTTTATTCACAGAACAAACACAGAGCCAGGTTCAAAGATGATCACTATCAAAGGGCCAACACTCTGGAATAATATTCCAGAGCATCTTAAAAATGCATCCTCTTTCACAGCTTTCAAAGGCAAACTATATAGTTTTCTTTTGGACAAATAGTTGCTGCTCATTAAGAACTAATTATTCTCATTGTAAGGAAACAAATATGGAAATGATGCCGATAATAACGATCCTGTATCTAGTGGCATACTTACTACTTTATTATTAACATTATTGTAACATTTTTATTACAGCATTATTATTTTCTATGAAAGCTACATTTAATTTAACTATATGTCTAACCCTCTTATTTGTTAGTTTAATTACATGTCTACTTATAAGTTACTATTAATGTTGAATAACCATTGTACAACATGGAAATAAATGTTTTTGTTTTGTTTGTTTGCTTTGTTTGAGTATCAAGAGTAGAAGTAAATGGAATGTATCAGAGAATGTGCATTAGAAATGTCAATAACAGTGACCAGTGCCAAAGTGGCTTGGGCATGTGGAAAGAATGAATGACAAATGACTAGCGAGTGATGAGAGTAAATGAAAGTGGAGTGTGGTAAAGAGGAAGATCAAATAAGAGCTGCATGAATATGGAGAAGACAGCATTGGATGCAAGTGGTATGTTGGTGGGGCAGGGGAGGGGAGTGATAAAGATTGGTGAAGAAAGACTGTAAATGGATTATGTGGCCATGATGATAGTCACACACTTGTTCAGTGCTGCAAACTTGAACCGGTGGATGCAAAGGGGGTAACCATATGACGAAGCGGAAAAGGAACCACAGCTACGGCTCTCAAGCCCCAAATAAGTTGGGCTGTACCTTGCTTACCTGGCTAGTACAGTGGTAACGCGCTGGCTTCGCATTCACGAGGTCGAAAGATCGGTCCCCGTCCAAGACCGAGAGTTTAAGCTGTTTACTGGCAGGAACTGCTGTGGGTGGACATCACAGTGGGGGGTTGGGGCGTGTCCTGGCTGACGAATACCCATTGTAAAATAAAGTATTACCTAAGCATTACGGCAGAGGGAAATGCAGCTTCCATTCAATCGCAAAATGCAAAGATGTGATAGATGGGGTAAGAGACTTTTCATGACTAGACTTGTGCTTTGATTAGGATGACCCCTTTTACATGTGGAATTACGGCTCTTGCATAATTATATGTATGTATTCTCTCTTCATACGGGACCGTGGTAGCAGTGTTTATATTGCCTGACTCAGTAAGTAACAAACCCGTGTATGAGCCCACAGCAGGGCATTACGTATTGTGTCAATATTAGTGCCCATTTAGGGGTGGACACTGACAGACTGAAGCTGAGATATTAAAGCTAGATTCCCTTCCCATCACCCCACAGTGAGCTCCAACACATGTCCATTAGGAAAGGTATCCAGCCCTAATTCCCCAGCTTCAACCTGTTTGTGTCCACCCCCATTTGAATGGGCAATAATTGTTACACACAACAACAAACAACATTCTCGGTTCTTTCATACAGATGATATAAAAGAAGTCCAGAAGATCTCCCTAAAAGTACACCAGAGTCAGGTCCCAGGGTAAAATAAAATACCTCTTTTATGGCAGTTAAGACTATTAACTTTATGTACATAGCACGAATACAAAATAACTGACAAAAGAAACTTATATGAACACAGAATATCTTTGACCAAGAGTTTGTTAAACTGCAAATAAGTATCTCTCCTGACAAGTAGCTTGGAAATACCACAGTAATAATATATGTTGGTAGGACAACTGCCCCATAGGACAATTGCTCCAGAGGATACTTGCCCTTTAGGACAACTGCACCTAGGACATTCGTTCTTAGGATAATTGCCCCTAGGATGCTTGTCCTAGGAGGCAGTTATCTTAGGAGCAATTGTCATAAGAACTAATGTCCTGGGGGAAATTGCCCTATAGAACAACTGTCTCTAGGACAATTGTCCCTAGGATGATTGTCTCCTAGAACAATCGCCCCTAACCCAATCTGATATGACCTAACATAACCTAATCAAACCAAGTGTGAAATAATATATTTTATCATATTGAAATTTTATTTATTATTTCTTTATTATATGATATATTTCACTATAATATTATCAAGGGCCAATTGTCCGCTTCTGCCATAAGAGTTAGGGGCTATTGTCCTGGGGGCAATTGTCAGTGCCCTATAATAAATAGACACACAACATTTAAAAACAGAATAATTCAATGCCCCTTGAATTTCATTTTATTTTCCTTCATCATCTTTGAGCAAATACAGTATTAAATAGATGTGTTTGCGGATGACAATCTGGAGTGACTGTGGTTGGCCTCCATTAATTTTATAGAAAGATAATAATAATAATAATAATAATAATAATAATAATAATAATAATAATAATAATAATAGCTAAACCAGCTTCTGGTATTAAATATATGTACTTAGGCAGTCATTACTATCAAATATAATTAAATATTTCGTCAGTTGGAGGAACAGATTAAAAACTCTTGCAAAAATTAAGCTGTAATTTCATAATCACAGAAAAGAAAAATATAATCCATTAGAATAACCAAAATTGTCAACAGATAATAATAATAACAATAATGATGATAATAATAATAATAATAATAATAATAATAACAATAACAGTAATAATAATAATAATAGTTAATAATAATAATAATAGTGACAATAATAATCAAATACAGTGACATGGAATACAAATAAAGATTGTCCAATAAATTCCCAAGAGGCATGTATATACGGTATGTACATTTTCGTACATTAAAATATTCCCTGGACTTTCGGAGACTGCTGTCTCTATTCAATGGGGGGGGGGTTGCACTTAATATTAAAGAGGTCTACAGGACCTCAAAAATATACCAGATTCCAGTCACAAGACAACTGTGCTCCCTAGGGAATCTGAGGTTTCTCCAGGCAACATCACAGGATCAGAAGGTTTAGGAGGGTGAGATAAGACCAGATTCGTGTTTACTCTCTTACTTCACCCTCCTAAGCCTCCATAAGATGCTGCCTGAAGGAACCTCAGAATCCCTGGGGAGCACAATTGTCCTGAACAGAATCCCTGGGGAGCACAATTGTCCTGGAAACTAACCCTGCTGTACTATTAAATCCTCTAGATTTTTCATATCAATGTACCCCACAATTAATGGAGACTGAAGTCTCCAAAAATCTGGGAATTAATTTCATACACTTAAACACATGCTGTATGAATTCCTCTTGGGATTTTTATTGGTCAACCTTCATTTGTACTCCACATAATTGTGGTTGCTTATATTCATTACTTTGACTATTATTATTAAAGATGGGAAGCCAATGACATCTTGATCAATGGAAAAAGAAACCCAGAGTAGAACAGATGTGTTCAATGATTAATTGCAAAATCTAAAGTTTTCCCTTTAATATTAATAACATTGCCAAGATACTGATTTACCCTCTCCTGTTTTAAAGCTCTCTTACTCTCGTTTGGTGGTGGAGCTTCACACAATGAGAACGCCTCATCTCTGTCCATCCGTTGCCTCCAGGTAAGATAGTGCCGACTTCAAGTATTAGAGGATTATCTCATATCTGAGATCTACTACTTGGATGGGCTGTCGATTGAGCTGTGTCATCTGATATAATGCTTTTATTTCCTCTTAAAATATATAGTTCAATAATTAAAACTTCTCCAGCCACAACTAGCACTAGTTTTATCACCAAGATACTCTTAATATACAGCCATCATAATTTATTTGATGGTTACAGGTTATTTTTTATCTGCTACAATACTATTTGCAAGAGCTAAGCTACATGCTCTTTAATGTTCTGCAATTCTGGTACCGATATTCCTACCCCTTTCTTCTATGTATAACTGAGGAGTCCTTTAAAACCCCCTTTCACGTTTCAAAATCCTTTTATTAGTACTAAGTTTGTTTTGACATATATTTTCCCTAATTGTATTTCTAAAATTAAATATCTCCGCTTACTCACTTTAATTCTCATTAGCTGAAGTTTGGGGTGGAATATGGAATATTCATGACCTTTTTTTATCTAGATCCCAAATAGAAATACTTCAGTCCTTAGTATCTTTGTACCTTTACTCAGAGCTCTTTGGATCACCCATGCAGGGTAACTTCCTAACACTCCCTCAGATAGTTCACTGATACTCTCAGATATACAGAGTCGAAGTCTAAGCGCCCTGAGAAAGGAGCCTTTCAATGTTCCCATTTTTAAGGAGTGTATGAAATGAGTAATCATGGATATAGGTATTGGTGTGGGCATCCTTTCTGTTAATCTTAAATGAGAACATCTTGCCATTGCAAGTGTATTTAAGACAAATATGTTTGTCATGTGTTTTTTCTACTGTGAACAAAATAAAAATTCCTCAACTCTAGCAAAGCCCTTCTCAAACATAGCCATACCTCCACCAAACTGTCAAGACTAAATCTGTCATTGTTCACTATTGTCCCTCTAAACAAAGTAGCAGAGTTTTTTTAAAGCGAAAGAAGAAGAGGGAACTTTCCATTACCTTCTATGTCACTTTTTGTCATCATTTGAGGGAGGACACAAGCGGATTAAAGCTGGGGAATTAAGGCTGGATGCCCTTCCTTTCGCCAAGCAGTGAAATCGAATGTGGGTCCTTCACCTCTAGAGTTGAGGACTCTGTTGATTCGGCAAAAAATTAGTATTTTCCTAAAATTGAGATTTGTGTACGAGACACTGTCTTCTCATTCGGGAAAGATATTTATAAGCAAAAACCAGGAGTAGGTATTGGGTCCTATATGTCTCCTATATTAGCTAATATAAGTAGAGAATTCTATGAATCTAGATTAGTAACTAATGTAGTAGAAAAGGTTGGAAGGGGAGGCAGAGGTGGGGGTAATGCTGATGACAGGTCAGTCAACCATCCAAGGGGTAGATCTCGGATAAGAGATAAGTTAATATATGAAGTCAGTACAGCCTTATGAGAAGGCGAAGGCAGGGTGGAGCAAAAGCATTTTCTTTGTGTAAGGTAAAAATAGCAAACACAACATGGGAGAACACTTACAGCAGGAGACTACATTGGCATCTTAAAAATGTTTTATACGAAAAGAGAAAGCTCGATATTGTGAAATTAATCCACAAACACACTACTACTCTACTGCAAATTTCTTTTTCCATAAATATAGTTGTCACTGACCTCTCATCTCTAATAATAGAGATTAAACTCTCAATACTATATATTTATATTAATAAAACTTGTAAAAAAAATTCAATATCTTTCGCTTGCTAGAACAGTAAACCTCTCCAGCTGACTAAGGTTTTAAAAATAAAAATTTTCTAAAAACATAAACTTAGAAAAGAAAATAGTAGCCAAATAAAGTTGGAATCTGAACTATTGGATAGACTGGGAGAAGTCAAAAATAATATATAAGAGATAAAAACATAGGTAGAAGAATAGTAGCAGTAGAGGGTGCACTGATTAATCTCCTGAATTCATTTGAAAAATAAAACAACTTTTACTCAAGAGGGTATCAAAATTCATTTACGGATTTGCAAGTCTTGAATAATGAATGAAACTCTTAACACCACATCTACTGCAGGAGTGTTTCCTCTCTCACCTGTACAGGCACTGGAAGAACTTGCGAGCGATCTAATGCAGGTGCTGCCCTATGCTGTTCAAAATGCACCAACAACAACAGGATCTCTGATTGCAAATCTCCAGACCACTCCAACTGCCACATTACAAAGATCAGCTCATATGGCAAGAAAATACGACCGTAACAAAAAAATAACTCAATGAAAATAATTCTGTATACTATGAAAAGAAATAACTCAATGAAAACAGTTCTGTATACTATGAAGAGTTCATTTCCTAAATGTAAAATCTATATAACTTACTTTAATCACCCAAAAATTAACTTAGTAAATGTCTTTGTGACAGTTATTTTGTTTATAAAAGAATATTCTGATAGAAAGGCTTTTGCTGTTCAAGCAAACAAAACGTCAAATCTTTTATAAATTTATCAATATACGCATATATCATCGTGGGTTTTTCTTCTCATTTTAACTTCAAGTGATGGTGGAACAGATATAAATAATAATAATTATAATAAT
>JAXCGZ010000116.1:80000-125000 GCA_037179515.1 Halocaridina rubra | reverse complement strand
TGCACATTGAGCTATCATGGCTAATCTTGATTATCATTCACAGCTTACTAATTACATCACACTGTGTATCACCACTAAAGCCATATACAGTAGTGTATATAAAGAAAATGAGATGATACTCCTAGTCAAGTGCCTATTACAATTACGTTAGAGTGCTGGGTCTAGGAGGGGCATCCAGCCTGAATCCCCCCAACCCCAACATGTCTGTGTCCAACCCCATTCAATTGGGGACTAGTTGTAACACACAAACCAATGTGTTATCTGTTATAAAAGGAATCAAGGGAAAATCTATTTCTCTATAAAGGTGAATGTATAAGTGGTAAATTATGGAGTACAACATTAAGCAGTGTGCTATGTACAGTATACATATATGAAGCAGTGTGAAAAAAGAACTGTTATTTTTGAGGGAATACTCCCACTTGTGGGAATATATAAAAAAAAAAAAAAAAAAAAAATCCAACATAATTGTCTATGTTCCAAGCACAAAATAATACGTAAAACTTCATATTAAAAAAAGTTCAAATTACAAACCTGGCAGGGAGAACTAGACTGACATAAACGAAGGAGCCTATAAACACCCTCTCTGACCTAAACTTTGAAAATTAAAAAAAAAAAAAAAGGGAAAAGAAATTAAATAATTAAAATGAATTTCAAGAATTAAAATTTACAGAAACATAATAAGGTACATGAAATGATCTTGTAAATTAAGATAAAATTATTTTTTGAGTAAATCAAAGTAATGAGAATTTAAAAATAAATTAAACACAGTAACTGATCTCACAGTATAAGAAAGTCAAAAATAAATACAAATAAACAAATGAACCAAAACATGCAATATGATACTGCTGTTATTGTTGTTGTTTGCCAGTTTACGTTCCACTATTAATCTCCGTTGAAATGGGGGTGGACAGAGAGGTCCAAGCTTGGGGAATAAAGGCTAGATGCCCATCATGACACCCCAAAGTGGCTTGATCAAGGGTTTGTCATTTCCTGAGACAAGTCCACAAAACACTGTAATATTAAATTTCCATTTCGTATTGAAGGCAAAAAATATAACAGCTAAAATACTCAAAAATAATGGGAAACTCTAGGATAATCTTGATACCACATACTTTTTTAACCAAAAAAGCAATTTGATGAGGAAAGTAAAAAAAAAGTGGACCAGAAAAAAAAATTAAAGTATATAAAATGGTACAACTCAGTACTGCTAATTCCACTATCATTTTAAAAAATTCCGAATCAAAGTCTGCTTGAAATAATTTCATTTGTACCGAGATAAAATTTCTGATGTGAATGAACCAGTACTCCTTGTGATTACAAGATTACAGCCTTATTCTTGTAACTCTCAATTACCTGATTAGTTTTCATACATACTGATACTGCTCCCAACTTCCTAAGCTGTAAAAATGTACAGAAAAAATATAAGTGAAATTTCCATTTTCTTCACTACTAAAAAGACTACCAAAACTCTTGTTAACAATTGTTAACAAGAGGATAGACGACTACGTCAATGATGCCTTCCAGGATGTAACGCAGCACCTTGTACACTCAAACAAAATATAAAAGACATCACTGCACATAATCATATATGCCAACAACACAAAATACACTCACTGAGAGTTTTGTGGGGAAAGCCCTGGATTGGCAGTGGCCTTCTTTAGAAACTTGGGGCTGTTCAGCCAGGCAGCTTAGGGAACAAGAGTAACAACACAATATACACTTCCTGAGGGTTCCGTGGGAAAGCCTGACAATGGCTGTACCTTCATTAGGGACTCAGGACTGTTCGGCCAAGCAGCTTAAGGAACAACAATAATAGTAACATAAGCTATAATAATGGGTTAAGCATATATATGCTCGTCCTGTGGTTCTATACTCTAAAAAGACTGTAAATACCCATCTAGTATTTCATCTATTTTATATACATGGCCCCATTTCCCCTTGTAAGGATGTGGCCAAGCCAAAAATACACATTCACCACGATTCACAAATACCACATACACTCCTTGGAGTTAAAGGGTTGCCACATTTCACCAGTTTATTTGGGTCACCCAAACAAAAAAAATAATAATGAAGTTGCCGTCGTTTGTCATTTTATGTGTCACTATTAATCCCAATTCTAGTAAAGGGGGCACCGACAGGTTGGAGCTGGGTAAATAGGTATATTCTTCAAAATTAATTAGCAAAGGAGTTTATGAACTAAATAACGAAAGAAGAACACAGAAGAATTAAGTATGAAGTTGTTGTTCTCAACTCTATGTCACTATTAAACCCCATATGACTGGGGGTGGACACAGACATACTGGAGCTGGGGAATTAAGTTTCAAAACCTTGGTTTTAAAACTAGTTAACGAACTTTTATACACAAAATAAGTGGCAGAATAACAATAATAAAACCCATTCTAGTGGGAGTAGACACAGACTGGTTAGAGGTGGGACATAGTGTACATCTTTCAAACTAGGGGGCAAAGGACCATTAGAGCTGATTAACAAAAGGGAAACTGTCATACACAAAATAAACAGCAGAATTACGATATCAAGTCTCATTTGAGTGGGAGTAGACATACAGGTTGGAGCTGGGGAACTGAGTCTCTTTCAAAACCAGGGTACAAAGGAGCTTTAGAACTAAACTGGTTTAAGGGGAACTGTAGAACACAAAATAAAAGGGAGGATAACAACATCAAAACCCTGGCAGGTTGGAGCTGGGAAGTTAAGTATATCTTTCAAAACCAGCAGAGAGACAATATAGGTTGAAGAATAACAACTGTGATAAACTGTAAAATGATTTGTTGCTTCAGGAACCAATAACATTTCCACAGATATGACAAAAGGGAAAATTGCTCCAATTGTACACACATACACAACTGCTGCAATTCCTCACATAAGGTGAGTGGCTAAGTCAAATCATATACATTTACCATATGCCAAACGTACTTCAGTCACTCGTCTTATCCCAAAGGAGTTAAGAAAGTGATTGAGCTATGTTTGGCTTATAGTGAATGAATGTGCTTTGGCTCGGCCATCTCCCTTACACGGGAAATTGCAGGCAATTACATATGTAAAAAGGAAATACAGTATATCTAAATCTGTCAAATGGGGTATAACTGGATATGATAAACGGGCAATCTAGAAACTTTTTAAATAAAAAACAATATTTAAATTAGCAAATGGTTAACACTAGAGAGGGTCTTCTATAATTTCTAAATGCATAAATATCCTCTTAATATATTGGACATATTAAACACTCATCAAACTGAAAGAAGAAACATGCGATTACAATTAATGGGGTGTGTCGATAGAAAGGCTGTTCCAATTTTCATTTGGTTACTTAATGATGCTAAATTTCAAATTGTCACACCTACTCCTATCTATAATAGCTCCAGGCTCCATTGCAACCATCGCTGCAGCTGCAGATTTATCTGTTAATAAAATGTGCAAGTATGCCTATAACAGCTGCAGGTTCCACTACAACCATCATTACAGCTGCAGATTAATCTGTAACTATAACATGTGCATGTATGCCTATTACAGCTGCAGGTTCCAATGCTATCATTGTTACAGCTGCAGATTTATCTGCAACTAAAACATGAGCAAGTATGCCTACAAGAGCTGCAGGTTCCACTGCAACCATAGCAACAGTTGCAGATTTATCAGCAACTAAAACAACAGCTGCAAGTATGCTTATAACAGTGGAAGCCTCCACTGCTACAGCTGCAGATTTATCTGTAAATATAACAACTGTTGCAAGTACTGTATACCTAAAATTATGAAGATTCTTCTTGTTAGAAAACGATATTCTGTAAAGCCTACTCATTATAAAACGTTATTCTGAAGAGCCTACTCCTTAGAAAACATCAATCTGAAGAGCCTATTCGTTAGAACACATTATTCTGAAGAATCTATTTATTACAAAACGTTATTTAGAACATTCTACTAATTAGAAAACGTTTCAGAATATTGTACGGGTTAGAAAACGCTTTTCTGAAAATTCTACTCGTTAGAAAATGTACTTTTGAAGATTCTACTCATTAGAAAATGTTATTATATAATATCTACTCATAGTAAAATGTTATATTGAGGCTTGTTTTCGTTAGGAAATGTTATTCTAAAGATTCTACTTGTTATTAAAAGTTATTCTGAATATTCTGTTAGATAGAAAATGTTATGTTGAGCATAGTAAAAATTCAAAACTTTATTCTGAAAATCCTACTTTAACCTACATTTCTGTAAATCTAAAGGGAACAGAGGTATATGAAGACGTTATATTGTTACATAATTGTATCATGAAAACTGCCATCTAAATCGAAATGATTATGGATGTTACACAACTACATGCATCGTCATACGTACGTGCGTATTAAGCGTACGTACTAACAAACAAACAGTATGCAAGGAGGAAGAGCTAGACAGCCACCCCATCACCATACCCGCAATGGAGGACGTGAGTCTATGCCTTAATTAATACTTACAGGAGGGCTTCAACTGGCTCACAGCTACCCAATCAATGCCTCAGAACCTCAATCCTCCATCTGTGAACCAAACACATTTGTCATTAGAGCATACAGCACACACACTTGAGCCAAACACATTCTGTATGTCATTAGAGCATACAACACACTCATATAAGCAAAAACATTTGGCATTACAGAACACAACACACACATGAACCAAATACATGTGTCATCAGAGTGTACAACACACACACATGAAGCAAATACATATGTTAACAGAGCATGTTAACATAAGAAGAACACACTTGAACCAAACACATTTGTCTTTTGAGTACACAACATACACACTTCTATCAACTCTAATAAATTAAATATCATCTCCAGACTGCTGACAAGCATTCTCCCAACACACGTACAATGGCAGCAACATATAACACTGATAACGTGCACTTTCCCAAAACATGGACACTGGCACCAACACATAACACTCTCCCAACACATGAACGATGGCTCCAGTGCAAATCTTTCCTGCGCACTCTAAACACACATATGCTGAAACAATCATATACCTTTTTTGCAGTCTATTCTCGAAAACATAATGCTAAGCAAAGTTACACTTCATACACTATAAAATTAAGTCGCGATCACTCATATGTTCATCTTCAGGTTTGTTTAAGAATCTATATCATCAAAAGCACGTTAATACTCTAAATACAATTACTTGAGTATTAAGGGAAAACATGGTACAATGGAGTACCTTAGTGCTTACAAGTAGATTTATTTACTCTTCAGAGTAGGGTTACTTCTCCAGATGAGTTAATAAATATACTCTTAAGCACTAAGTTACTCCTTTTGTCCCATTTTGTCTTTGTAAGCGGTGAATTAGGTTTTGGTAAGTGTAGGGCTTGCACGTGTTCTTAGTCTGCAGCAAGGCATACCTGCTATTTAGTCATACAGTTAGTTCCCGACTTACAACCGGGTTCGGTTCAAACCGATCGGTCATAAGTTGGATCATTAAATTTATGTTGTGTATAATAATTTAATAATAAGGTAAGTGGAAAAAGGAAACGATTAAAGTCATGTAGCAAAATAACATGAAGTACAATTTGAGAGAGGGTAACATACTTTTGAGCCTCTAGAACAGCATTTTAGGGTTAGAATTTCATTACAAAGTAGCTAATAACATTTTATTACTTTGCTGTTTTATACATCATTATTAATTCCCATTTGAATGGGGGTGGACACAGACAGGTTGGAGCTAGGGTATTAAGACCGGATTCCTTTCCATACATCTCGAGGTGGGCTCAAACAAGGGATTGTCAATTTAAATACATTTGGCTGGGGGTGGACACAGATGTTGGGAGCTTTAGGCATCAGGCTCAGTTTCCTTCTTAACACACCACTGCTGGGTAAATAATAATAGGCACCATTTTATGTGTCACAATTAGTTCCCATTTGAATTGGGGTGGACACAGACGTTGGAGTTTTGGGATTAAGGCTGAATGTCCTTCCTACCACCCCAATGATGATCTTGAAACCACACTAACTGCTTTTGAACTTGCAAGCTCTACAACTGAGTAACTGCAGTCCCAAATATAAAACTAATAATAATAATCACGTTTTTACATGTCACTAGTAGTCCTAATTAGAGAACGGACAAAGGGACTGAAGATGGAGAATTAACTAGATGCCCTTCTTAACGCCCCGCTATGAGTTTGAAATAGGATCCGTGACCTCCTGAGTTGAGTACTCTACCATTATGCTTTGGCAGTCCCCATATAAGCCAACAATATCCAATGTTCCCTTGCAGTCACCCATACAAGTAATGACCAAACCCAACGTTCCTTAACTTCGCTGATTGGACGAAGAGAGGTGTTCTCAACGTGGTATGGCCGTTAGCCTACATTATAAAACTAATACATTTTTCAAATTATGAAACAAATTCTGTCCGATGCCACAATATTCCCAATGTCATGCGACCATAATCAAATCTAGGAGCTCTTACCTAAGAAAATTCTAAATATATTAATATTCTACACATACATATACAATTACCGCAAACCCCCTTGTAAGGGGGGTAGATGAGTTAAAGCACACACATTCACTAGAAGATAATATACCTTGACCACTACTCTATAGCTACTTGATGATAAAGGACTGCCACAATTTCCCTACCACCCTGCTTGGGTCACACTCACAGCAATTGGGTAAGGAACTGCTGTGAGGCTCGATAACAACCTCGGTACAAACACCATCCCAGTTTACTGTGCTAACTGGTGTGAGAAATCTCTTTGGCCCGCATAACCTATACACAATATTTTTCTACTCAATCCAATCTCTTGCACTCTCTCGTCCCTGCTCCACTAACATAACATACGCAGCCATTGCTCTTTTAACCCCATCTATGAATTTCATTCTAGGTCTTCCTTTATACCTTACTCCAATTACTTCAGCTCTCCAGACTTTCTCTACTTAGTCGTTCATCATTCATTCTTTTCACATGTTCAAACCATCTCACACAAAATCTCATGCCTTCTTTCAAGCAAATACTCTCTTACCAACTTTCGACTCACCACAAAAGGGCTGTATCTATTTTGCTCCTCTTTATATTGAATTATTTCTACACAAGCTAAGAAGTTTTTCATTCTGAAATATTTTTTAGTTACCAGTAACCTGAACGTTTTCAAATATATTTAATCATTTGCGCAAGAACTTTGAATTCTGAATGTGCTTAAATGTATTCCATCATTTGTTAAAGAACTTTATATTCAGAACGTGTTCAAATATATTCCATCATTTGTACAGCTAGTTCAACTTTTGATTCTTTCAATGTGTGATTTCCAGGTATATTTTGATGTTTATTTTTTACCTAAATCACATTCATTTAGAACACAAAACTGTATTTTAGTTTCTGTGATCTGTCAGTGTGTAACAATGAGTATAATGGGATGGGAAATCAGTGACAACTTCATTAATTAAAAAAGAAACCCACAGTAGAGGTGTTGTTGTTGTTCTGTTAGATGCCAGGCTGAACAGCCCCAAGTCACTAAGGATGATCACTGCCTATCCTGGGCTTTCCCCCTGAGCTCTCAGGGAGATTATTACGTGTAGATGGTATATGTGGTTGTGTGTGATGCAGTGTTCCATAATGTCTTTCCTATGTTTACTGATTAATTACACAATATCGGCATTCACTTTCCACTCAAAGCATTTTCAAAATACCACTTTTGCAGTCTCCTGTTGTAAAACTCTCCTTCTGTTGTTTCCTCACACGATGCAAATGCCTTGGCTTCGCCTCTGAATTACCTCCAGGTAATGTTGTGCTAACTTCAGGTATGAGAGGATAATCTTTTATCTAAGATCTGCCCTTGCATGGACTATCGAGTGACCTGTTTCATAAACATTACTCCCATCTCCATCTCTCCCTCCATCAAATGGAGTCTGACTATTGATATCTATCGGTATCCTAGTAATTCTTGTCAGTGAAAACTTACCTGGAGGTAATGGAAGCACAGTGCCAGAGCATTATCTTCACGTGAGGCAACAACGCCACACATAACAGTAAAAGAACTCTACACCAGAAGAGTACATAGTCAGTATCTTGAATGCTTGCAGTGGAAAGTAAAACCTTCAAGTTGCGAAAATAATCTGTTAGCACATCTACTCTAATGTGGGTTTCTTTTTACAGAAAATATAAGCACATTATGAACATCAACTTACCAACAAAGGCATTTTAATATTGCATCCAATAGGTGTAGTAATAAAATGTAAAGACAGAAAATAACGATTAGACAAACAATTCTATTGCAAAAGGTATATAAACTAATGATTTCAATATAATAAACAAACTTTTTTCTTAAAATGAAGACGAATGATTCAGAAACATCCTGTAAATTGTATAAAAAAAAAAATAAGGTAAAATGAGTTCTGTATGAAAGTAATAATCAGTACCAGAAAATGTACCAGTACATGGTCAATCAGGTTTACTGATAAAACTTGTGCTACTCAAAACGAGGATATATGATAAATTACTTGCTGAAAATGAAGATATAAGAATCAGGAACATCCAGTGAGTTGTATAAAGTAAAATAACTTTGTTTGAAAGTCGTAATCAGTAACCAGAAAATTTACCTGTACGCGATTGTTCGACTTATACTGTTAAAACCTTATGAAAATCAAAACGAGAAAATCCAATAAAAAGCAACCTAAAAACACAACACATAGTCATCAATACTAGAAAATTTACTAGCATATGGTCATTGACTTTTTATTGTTAAAAATATATGCAACTCAAAATGAGAAAAACTAATAAAAAGCAAGTTCAAAACTACTACAAAAAGTAATCATCACCAGAAAATTTACCGGTACACAGTCAGTCTGCTTTTGTTGTTAAAAACTTATGCAACACAAAACAAGAAAATCTAATATAGAACAAATCCAAAAAAGTAAACAAAACCAGAAAATTTACTGCTTTACAGATCTTTAGTTTTCATTGTTAAAAACATAATTACCTCAAAATGAGATATGCAATAAAACACAAATCCAAAACTATGACAAAAAGGTAATAAATACCAGAAACTTTTACAGTTTTTCAACTGATTTTGTTAAAAACTTGTGCAACTCAAAAAGAGAAGATCTAATAAAATGCAAATCCAAAGCTACGACAGAAAAGTAACAATATTAGAAATTTTTACCGGTACACAGTCATTCAGTTTTTATTGTTAAAAACTTCAGCAACTCAAAATGAGAAAATATAACAAAAAGCAAATCGAAAACTATGTCAAAAAAGCAAAATGCACTCAAAAAAATGTAAATAAGAAAATATGCATGTACAAGGGAACTAAGGGTAGATGTAAACAATGCAGAGGGGAGAGATAATATGTGCATTACAATTACTTACAGTATAAAAGTTTACAAACATAGACAGAATGTACATAAATAGCATGCTGTATCATAATTAATAATAATAATAATAATAATAATAATAATAATAATAATAATAATAATAATAATAATAATAATAATGATAATTATAATAATAATAATAACAATAACAATAATAATAATAATAATATTAATAACAATAATAATAAAAAATTGATAGAATAATACAATGTAATTATGTATTCCCTGTATATATTTTTAAATATTTTTTCTAAATAATCAACCTCCTACTGTTTAGATTTGAATCTGGGACTTATAAAACAGGAATCCACAGCTTCATGTGCTGAGCCACAGAGATCTCTGTGACTCCTGATCTACAGTCCCAGGTTTGATTCTCAACAGTATGAGGAAGAATACACGTAAAATTATTTGAGTAATAATAATAATAATAATAATAATAATAATAATAATAATAATAATAATAATAATAATAATAATGTCAGTTCACATAGGGATTTATAGGTACGCCATTACAATGTCAGTAACTGAGTATACTTTGAAAGCCTATGTACGTATATGAACTCTTTGGATATTAATTAGTGGACTGTACTGGTTCATAGTTAAGGAAGAGAAAAAAAAACAGAAATCTATAGTGCCCATAGGTGTAGGTAATCTCGTTTGTACTTAAAACTGATTTTCTCTATGTCTCTCACACATAAACTGCATGCTAAACAGCTGATATAAGCTACCACAGTTGCTGTATAATACAATATCCCATGACTTCAGATCTCCAACATCCATCCTTCCCAATCCTCCCTTCCCTGCAAAGACAGAGTCCACCAGGCCAGGCTGTACTGTGAATGCCATCCAGTCTTTCTGGGTTATCATAAGAGACTGGATGACTCCTACAGTGTTGCCTCTGCAGGATCTAACACATCTCTTCATCTAATCAAACATATTATGGAACACTGCACCACCCACAACCATATATGCCAACAATGCTGCATACACTCCTTGAGTGTCTTTTGGTGACACTATCATTCCCAATTTAATAAGGGGTGGACACAGACAGGGTGGAGCTTGGGTAATTAAGGCTGGATGGTCTTCATAATACCCTGTGGTGGGCTCGAACAAGAGTTCGTCATTTCCAGAGTCGAGCACTCTAACCACTACGCTATCATGTTGAAATAAGAAAGGCATATTAAAAAGTAATTAATTACAAAGCAATATATAATATAAAAATCATCAAAAAATTAATAAGAATACTGTTTGAATAACAGCTATTCCAGTGCCTGATTTATGAAAGGAAGCACAAAATTCCTCGATATATGTACACTGCACAGTCAATTCTTCCACCCAAGTAAAAAATATTAAGTAACACCACTTTATGTTACATTAGTCCCTATTCGAATGGGAGTGGAGACAGAAAGGTTGAAATGGGGGAACTGAGGATGAATGCCCTTCCTAATATATTGTGGTGGGATAAAACCCATGTAAGTCATTTACCAACTCAGCAACTGCGTCCTTCCCAAAAATGTAATTTATAGAAAAGTAACAATTTCATACTGCTTTGCAAAAGGAGATCAGCTCGAGTATCCTATAAAAAGATGATTATGTGACTTTTTACTGTAAGTGTGTAATAAATATGTAGTCTTCATTACACGAAGACAATAATGCAAAGCTTAATCCACACCTAAAAGTGTAAATAGAGACAAAAAATACTAAAAATTTAAAACTCAACCGAGCCTCATCAGGAGGCCTGGTGGAGGGCGAGAAATGGATAATTTATTAATTCTATTTATAACTTTCTAGGTGTGGATTAATTTTTATAAATGAGTAACGAATTACAAATGTATGCCACAAGAAAAAAAAGGGATCTTATAATGATGAGTAACCCTTAGAACTCCATGTAAAGTTAAATAATCTGTAAACTGTTAGGTTAAGTGACTCGCCTAGTAAATATGAATAACACTAGAGCATCCAAGGATTACTCTTCCTTACAAGATCCAAAATGAGGTACATATTGAAGTCAATCATTTAAACACACATTCCTATTACAACTGCACGATTTTCAGCATTAAAAAAAAAATATGGGACACCTGTAACCATGAGGGAGGAGTGCAAGAATAACAATCTACGGAGCAATATCTGCATCAATTAATACATAACATTTTCTCAGCCACAAATATACACACCAACCAGTCAGGTACATATAAGCTGCAAATATCATAACAATACTAACTAGTCACTAGCATAACTAATACTTAATATTTAGTTATTCTGGCAAATTTAGGGAGGGTAAGATATGGCAAGTAAATTTTTACAACTACTCTACTCAGGTCTGGTACAATTTGGCACTGCTGGTTTGGTAGCGGCTGTTTGGGCTCTAAACTAATTTTGGAGCTGGCTCTTTGGGAATTAAACCAATTTTGCAACTGGAAGTTTGGGCACTAAACCCATTTTGGTCCTGGCTGTTTGTGTGCGAAATCCATTTTGGTGATGGCCATATGGGCACTAAACCCATTTTGAACCAGATGTTTGGGGGGAGTAAACCCATATTGGCACCAGCTGTTTGGGAGTTAAACCTGATTAATACCCGCTGTTTAGGCACTAAACCCATTTTGGCAACATCCCATTTGGCTGGAGCAAGATATTTTTTATAATTTGATAACCTATCCCACACTATCCTAACATGCATTTTAGCATGTACATTTCGGTAAAGATGACTGGAGTTTCATTGCCTCTTATAAATCAGATTTGCAGGCATTTTGTCAAGTCTAATTGCCAGACATTGCAATCCAGAAACTTTGCTAGTTAGTCACTATGTTCAAAGGGAAATTCGCAAGGAGAATCACCAAAATCAATAATACTTAATACATCTAGCTACAAAGTAGATCACTCTGCTGGACTGCAACATCTTGGCATTAAATTTAGTAACGCTCCCTGCAAATCTGACTACAAGAGGCGATGAAACACAAAACACCTTGACTTAGATTTGCTTGCAAATATACGGCTCAAACCTAACACATCTAGTTTAACAAACAGATGGCACCAAAACAGCATCGACCAATTGTCCCATTCTGTCTCTACTTAAATACACATCACTCATCAAACATTTATATTTTATAGAGGGGGAGATTTTATACATAAAAACCCATCAACAGTTACTTACCTTTTTCAGTTGGGGAAGCGAGAGTGAGAGAAGACATGGAAGAGGAGAGGTTGACTGAAGCCACAGAAAGCATGGATGGGTACTGCGCAATTTCCATCTCGGAGCTTTCATCACCATCTGCTGGGAGAGCAGTTTCTACCATGGCCTCCAGACAGTTTACAAATAATTCCGCATTTTCGGCAGTACAGTTACTCTAGAATGGAAAAATAGTAGTTCTGCAAAGCCAATTTTCATAAGTTTTATAGCATTCGGGGGACAACGGAAGCATAGTCGGTAGTACTCGACTCGGGAGGTAATGGATCTAAGCTCAAGCCACTGACGGGGCAATAGGAAGGGCATCCAACCTTAATTTTCCAGCTTCAATCCATCTGGGTCCACCCACAATTGGGGACAAATAGCAACACAAAAAAAAAACTTATCATTATCGATATTATTTAAGACATGGAATTCTATTTACATTATACTTACTTAGTTGCTCGTGTCTGTAATTTTACAATTGTGTTGATAATACTGATTTTACCGATACAATGCCATCATTCTTTTTGTCTTTCTATTTCTTTTAAAATTTGTATTAATAACCAGTGTAAACTGGAAATAAAATTTTCATTTAATTTCAGTTTTACTAATTTAAGTCTACAATACATTCCTCACCTTAAGATGTGTCCAGCTGCTACAAGAAAAAAAAATCCTCTAGGACAGTCTAATATTTATAACTTTCCACTCTCTACGTTCACTAAAATTATTACAAAAACATATACAATGGGTGCATTCCCCCTTGAAAGGAAGGTGGCTGAGCCAAAGCTCACATTCACCAGAAGTTAATATATATTGATCACTCCTCTTAGCTTCTTGAGGATAAAGGGTTACCACGAACCCCCCCCCCCCCATTAGCCAGCTTGGATGACATACTGGGTATGCGGGCAAGCATCTTCTGCTGCAAGGCCTGGCAGTCAAAGCTGATTTACCCCCACAGCTTCACTGCATGGTGTCCCCACATCCAACCATCCGAGTTTACTTTGCTAGCAGGAGAGTGAAATCTTGGACCTCATAATGTATGCACAAAATTTCTCCACGCTTTCCTATCTCTTGCACTCTCTCTTTCCTACTCCACTGACATCCAGGTGCATCCATCCAATCTTTCATCCCCTCCATCCATCTAAATCTTGAGGATAAAGGGTTGCAACTATTCCCCCCTATCACCCTGTTTGTGTCAACTACAGGGTAAGTGGGTAAGGATTTTTTGCAGTGAGGCCTGCCAGCCGCAGCAGGGGTACCTCCACTGCTTCATCATGCTGCGACCCCCCCATCCCAGTTTCCTGTGCTACAGGTGAGAAAAATTTTAGCTCTAGTTACTTACACACAATCTTTCTCCCTTCATTCCTATCTCTTGCACCCTCTCTATCCTGTTCCACAGACATATCAAGTGCATCCAGAGCTTTTTCCCAACCATCCATCTCATTCTATGTCTTGCTTTTGGCCTTATTCCAATTACTTCTGCCTTCCACACTCTCTTTTGCTAGTTTTGTTCATTTATTTTATCCATATGTCCAAACCATCTCAATAGTCGCATATCTAACTTATTCTAATCTTACCTTAGTAAATGGTCCAGCAAATCTCCAGAGGCCACCAAATCCCCAACTCTGGAGCTGATGGAGCTGTTGATGTCCCTGGTCTTCACAACCCACCATATTCTGAATTATCGCTTGTACAGCACCCAGAATAACACCGTCATGACACAGGGACAATACTGAAGTTATCTTGGCATCTAGGAGTGTATGACTGAAAGAAATTTAAAAGTTCTGAATTATGACTTGCACAGTACCAAGAATGACACCATCATGACCCAGGGACAATACTGAAGTTATCTTGGTATCAAGGTGTGTGACTGATATAGAATTAAAGTTCTGAATTATTGCTTGCATGCTACCCGGAAAGACACCATCGTGATACAGGGACAATACTAAAGTTATCTTGGCATCTAGAAGTGTATGACTGAAAGAGAATTAAAAGTTCTGAATAAAATTATTAGCTATAAATTATGGCTTGCACAGCACTAAGAATGTGCCACTGTGACACACTGAAAATAATAGTTGTTTTGGCATCTAGGAGTGTGAGTGATATAGAATTATAAGTTTAGAAGTATGCTTGCACAGTACCCAGTTACATGGTCATGATAAAGACAGTACTGAAGTTATGACACAGAGACAATAATGAAATTATCTTGGCATTTAGAAGTATATGACAGAAAAAGAATAATAAGTTCAGAATTATCACTTGCACAGCAGCATGAATTACACTGTCAAGACACAGAAACGATACCAAAGTTATGGCGCAGCAGATTATTAACAGAGACAATAATGAAGTGATCTTGGGATCTAGGAATGTACATCTGAGATAAAAGTTCTGAATTATCGCTTGTGCAGCACCTAAAATGACATTGTCAAAACAATGAGACAGTACTGAAGTTATTTTGGTATCTAGGAATGTATGACTGACATAGAATTAGAAGTTTTGAGTTATCACTTACACGGCAACCAGTAGGACACTGTTACGACAGGGGGACAATACTGAAATAATCTTGACATTCAGGAATGTATGATTGAAAGACAGTTATGAGTATGCTCTCTAATAATAGTACAGTACATAGACACATATACCATGGATACTATTCTCCATGTAAGAGGAGTGTTCTATTCAAGCACACATTCACCAGATACTAATTTACTTCGATCACTCTCCTTGAATACTTGGGGATAAAGAGCTGACACAATTCCCCCTACCATCTTACTTAGGCCACCTACAGGATGAGTGGGCAAGGATCTTCTCCAATGAGGTCCAATAGCTCCAGCAGTACATAAGCAAATGCCTCCTAATTCAAAACTTTATAACAAATGCCAAAGATCTCAGTTGCTTTGATATTCTGTTCCTGTTGGAATATTCCCAATGAGGACCATCAAGGCATAGCAGCCTTACAACTCTGCATCCTATTCTGGAAAACTATCTTTATTTCTTTCCCTTATATAAGCATCCAGCTTTAATTCCTAGCTCCAACCTGTCTGTCCACCACCATTCAAATAGGGATAAATACATACATACATATACCTTGGCTGTTTCCCCCTTTAATTGGGGGGCAGCCGACATCAAGAAAGGAAAACAAATAGGGGGATTACTTTGCTCTATGGGCAATGACGAGGGAGCTAGCAACCGTTCAGATGGCACTGCTGGAGTGCCACAGCCCATCCTCCCGGCTCTTCCACAACCTGTGTCGCTTCACAACTGCCAGCTCCTCCTACTGCCCCTACCACAGGGCTATCTCTGTAAGATGCAGCCCCGTGGTAACAGCAGATGCCCATCAGAGCCGCGACAATCGCTCGCCACTCATTCCTATTCCTAGCACGCTCGCTTGCTTCCCTCACATCCATCCTCCTATCATTCAGGGCTCTCCTTACTCCATCCATCCATCCAAACCTAGGCCTCCCTCTAGCATTTCTCCCATCAACTCTCGCATTCATCACCTTTTTCAGCAGCCTTTCATCATCCATCCTTTCCACATGGCCAAACCATCTCATAACATTCATATCTACTCTGGCTGCAATTTCTCTCCTCACACCCATTCTTGATCTCACCACTTCATTCCTAACCCTATCCAATCGAGATACACCAATCATACTCCTCAGGCATTTCATCTCAAACACATTTAGTTTCCGCCTCTCACTTACTTTCATACCCCATAACTCTGATCCATACATCACAGGTGGCACAACCACTTTCTCATACAAAACTTTCTTAACATTCATTTCCAACCCTCTATTCTTCATCACTCCTTTCAATGCACCCAACACGACATCCTTCATTCACTCTGTGACACACATCTGCTTCCACTCCACCATTTGCAGCTATAACCGAGCCTAAATACTTAAACTGATTAACCTCAAGTGTCTCTCCATTCAACATAACATTCAATCCAGCGCCATCCTCATTTCTTGTACACCTCATAACCTTACTCTTTCCCACATTCACTCGCAGCTTCCTTCTCTCACACACCATTCCAAATTCTGACACTAACTGACACAGCTTTTCCTCTGAATCTGCCACCACCACAGTATCATCTGCAAACAGCAACTGATTCAGCTCCCACTCGTTATCATCCCCATCTACCATTCTCAAACCTCGACCACGCACTCGCTCATTCACCTCTCTTACAACTCCATCAATATACAAATTGAACAGCCATGGTGACATCACACATCCCTGTCTCAGTCCCACACTCACTCACTTCATTCCCTACCCTAACACAAGCTCTACTACCCTCATACAAACTCTTCACTGCATGCAACAATTTACCATTGATTCCATATAATCTCAAAACATTCCACATAGCCTCTCTATCAACTCTCATATGCTTTCTCCAGATCCAAAAATGCAAAATACACATCCTTACCCTTTGCTAAATATTTCTCACATAACTGCCTAACTATAAAAATCTGATCTATACAACCTCTACATCTAAAACCACTTTGCACTTCCGCGATCACATATTCTGTCTTATCCCTAATCCTATTAACCAGTATCCTACCATACACTTTTCCTACCACACTCAACAAACTTATACCCCTAAAATTACTGCATTCATACATATCTCCCTTACCTTTGTATAGGGGCACTATACAGGCAATCACCCAATCCACTGGCACCAATGACAACATAAAGCATATATTAAACACTCTCACTAACCATTCCAATGCAGTCACACCCCCTTCTTTCAACATCTCCGTCTCACATCATCCATTCCAGGTGCTTTACCTGCTTTCGCTTCATACATTGCCCTTTTCACCTCCTCTCTTGTAATCTCTCTCTCATTTTCATCTCCCATTACTGGCCCTTGAACCCCTCCCACTGCCACTATAGCTGCCTCTCTATCTTCCTCAACATTCAGCAAGCACTCAAAATATTCTGCCCATCTTTTCCTTGCATCGTTCCCTTTATAGGGATAAATAGTATTACAAAATGGCGAATATTTTCTCTCCATTATCCGCCAGAGCGTAGTGGTAGTACACTTGACTCAGGAGGTACTGTACCCTAGTTCAAGCCCACGGAAAGGCAAGTAGAAGGGCATCCAGCTGTATCCACTCCCATTTGGATGGGGATTAATAGCCACACAAAATGACAAAAAATTTCACTCCTTTATATAATCTACCATATCCTTCCAAATTAATAATGACATAACTTCCTTTAAATAAACAATACTGTGCAATCAATTCTCTCTATGGTCAAATCATCTATGCTACATTACAATATGCTCCCTCTGCCATCCAAACATTTTCACACTTAAAGTTGTTTGTCATTTTGTACATCATTATTAATCCCCATTCAAATGGGAGTGAACACAGACAGGCTGAAGCTAGGGCATTAAGGCTGTATTCACGCCCTATGGTGGGCATGAAAAAAAGTTTATAACTTTTAGAGTAGTGTTCTAACTGCTGCACTACAATGGTCCCCAATATAAATGCACTGTTTTATCACATATAGTCTACAATTGACAGGAGTGAACATAACATGTAGTAGTTGAGGAATTAAGGGTGGTTGCCCTTCCAAATGCCTCACAGTGGTCTTGAATACAGTCATGTTACTATTCAAGTTGAGTGCTCTAGCCATTGCCCTACTGCTGTATATGAATATGCATATCCACAAGGCTACCCTTCTTAACATCCCACGAAGGGATCAAATACGGGTTTATCACTTCCCAAGACAAGTGCTCTAACCAATACACTACCACATCCTCTCAGTACTGTACATTAGTAACAGAAAATAGAGTCTATACTCACATGACAGGGAAGACCTTAGGAAAAACCACCGATGCTTCAGCTAAATATTCATACAAAACTCTCATTTCGTTCTCATCTGTTGTATATTTCACAAGGGTGGCCAAGACAGTTAAAACAAGAGCTTGCGTGGAATATTCTGTCAATACTTCCGGATCTAACAGGATGTTGTTTTCGTTGCTGACGGACACTCTGGCACTGCGATCTTTGTGAGGAGGTGACATGTCGCCCTGAAATACAAATGCACAATTTATGATGTTTGCTGTTTTGTGTCATTATTAATCCCCATTGGAATGAGTGTGGACTAAACAGACTGGAGCTGGGATATTAAGGCTGGATGACCAGAGAAACGTTTTGCCATATGTATCACTATTAAGCCTCATTGGAATGGGGATGGACACAGAGAGGTTGGGGTTGGAGAATTAAAGCTGGATGTCCTTTCCTAATACCCCAGGAGGGCCTCGAACACAGGTCTGTCAGTTTCTAAATAAAGCATTCTAACTGCTGAGCTACCACTGTGTCTAAATTGAGTGCACATTTCATGTGTCACATTAAGTCCCCATCTGAATGGAGGTGGATATAGACAGGTTAAACCTATATTAAGAATTATGGATGGATGCCCATCCTAAACACCCTGCAGCAGCCATGAACATGGGTTTGTCACTTCCCAAGTTGAGCACTCTAATCATTGCACTACCGCAATCCCAATGAATTCATAATATGTAAGATGCATGATTCAAGTTACTATGCATTACTTATTTCACAAATTAGTTACAAACTGTGAAATTGTCTTTACACTATTTCACTAATTACAAATTTATGAAACTTATGTAATATGGTAGAAGTCAGTTTTGCAATACTGGCATTATTCTACTATAATTTTAAATATTCAGCACCAAAGTTGCTCAACAAAAATTTATGTGCGCATGGCTAAAACTTTTGAAGCTCTACAGACTCAACATGGCCAGCCCATTCATTACACTACCTAATGGTAGCTCGGATAAAACTTCTAGTATAATAAGTGGTATTCATTCTAATGAAAGAAAATGCACAAGTACTGGCATAGGCTGCAATCCTGGTAATGCATAAGTATAGGACAGAATAAACCCATGCAAAAGAAGATTAATATCGTGTTTAATCTTATAGAACAAACAATGCAAGGTAACAGCAAGTCTGTGCCACGTCATTGGCAATGGCACTGGCTGTGTTAAATACCTACCTTTGGCGTGGGCATTGAGGACGATCTCTGAGTTCTGAACGGAGGCGGTCTCATGTTGTGTGGATCGAGGTCTAATGAATGCCATGTTTTGGGATCTGCTCTGTTCATTACCTGTTGTACATTTCCTTGCTTTTGTGGAATATTCATTGGTCCAAGCATACCTGCTGAGCCCTGCAATACGGAATTCAGTCACAATCATATTACATATGTATATATACAATGGCTGGAATTCCCATTGTACTCAAGGTGGCTCAGTCATAACACACATTTACCAATAGCCAGCACACCTCAACCACTCCTCTTAGCTTCTTTGGGATAAAGAGCTGCCATAATTCCCCCCCTCCACTACATTGCTTGATTAATCTACAGGATAAGCGGGAAATGATCTTCTGCCATGAGGCCTGACAGACATAGCCTGTCTACCCCCACTGTTTCATCTCATTACAAATGTTACCAAATAATTAATGAATGCTGCAAAAATATTACTGAATGATAATGAGATTTAAGTAGTGAAGTAAATATACATTAGTACTACCCACAATATGTTGGCAGAAGGATGGGCAGGATGGAGGTGAGAGTCAAGTGGAGTAGAGGTGAGCCAAAGGAGAGGTTTTTGGATATGGTGAGGATAGAAATGAGGGATTGCAAAATGACAAGGGAATATGCAGTTTTGGAAAAACTGATCAGAGGGGTAAGACTGATGGCATGTGCTGAGAAAGATTATGAGGATGGAGGAGCTAGGCTAAAGAGAAGGTTTATGGATGTGGTGAGGGAGGACCCAGTGTGTGGTGTGGAAGAGGAAGCAGGAATTAGGATGATACGGAGATAAATTATCTATTTTGGTAACCCCTGATCAGAGAAGCCGAAAGATTTGATGATCTTTCACAATATAATTTGGACTTGAAGCTATATGGCATTATATAGAATTTTGAATGCCATACGAGTAAATGAGAATTCAAGATTATATTGCACCTTGACAGCATTAGTTCTTCATAAAAAAAAAATCACAAATGCACACCAAACGCCTGTACTACCAGCTAAGAACACCATATAAGCAAGTCAATTTTTTTTTTTCCCCAATATGAATCCTCATTAACATAACAGACACAAACAAGCTTCAGCTTGGGAATTAAAGCTGGATGCCCTTCCTAATGCCCCACGCCTGTTTGTCACTTTCCAAGGCTTGCACTCTAACCACTGCGAATACAAAACATTATTTGAACTAACCTGTGAGAGGGAAGTTTGGTCTGCACCTTCCCATGGTTTCTGACGTCTGTTTGCAGGAGTACTGGACACTGCCGAGGTAGGCGGTGGTGGGTCTTTAGTGATAGTGGGAGGTGGTCGTAGTTCGGGAGGGTTTCCACTTGCAATGGGAGTACCTCCCCCACCACTAACAATCGCACTACTGACACTGGTTGGAATACAGATCGAGGAAGCTGCCGCATTCGCTGCAGGTACCGAAGCAGTACTTCCTCCAGCATTACCACTACTACTTAAACCTATGGTAGCTGTGCTGCCAGTCGATACTAGAGTGCTGGTACTGGCAGCCGAAGAGCTTCCTTGAGGGCAGGAAACACAGCTTGTACATTCCATAAGCCACCAGGATTTGTCCACATCAGACTGAAATATTACAAAACAATAAATGTATCTACTACATGAACTATATTACTGATGAAAAACAATTATGATTAATATTCAGTTGTTGACGTATGGGTGTCACTATTAATCCTCAAGATGGGGGTGACCATGGACTGGTTGGAGCTGGAAAATTAAGGCTGGATAACCTTCCTGGCGCCTCTGGATCGACTTGCACACTTGTCATTTGCAGAATTGACTCCTCTAATCACTGCACTACTATGGTCTCAATTGCTGTTTGATATGTGTCACTATTAATCCACATTCAAATAGGGGTGGACACAGATGAGTTGTAGATGGGGTAATCATGGGGTGGACAAAGACAGGTTGGAAATGGGAATTTAAAGCTGGATCCCCTGCTAACACCCTGCAGTTGGCTAAACACAAGTTTGTCATTTCTTGTCGAGCAATCTAACCACTGTACTAAAGACGTCCTCATGTTGTTTGCAGTTTTGTGTATAACTATTAATCCCCATTTGAATGGGGTGGACACAGATTGAAGCTGGGGAATTATGGCTGAATGCCCTGCCTAATGCCCTATGGTATGCTCAAACAAGGTCTTGTCACTTCACAAGAGTTCCAGCCAATGCACTATCACAATCTCCTCGGAAAAATAATCAGAACTGTAGGATAATAACTGTTCTTTACTGGTAAAAGCGCCTCTTGAATATAATTTCTGCCTCCCATGAGGCCATTTGCACAGTACTGAAGGCAATCATGATGACAGTGAATATACAGTACTTACATAGCCTTTCATGATGTCATACTCTAGATGCAACACATAAATAGTGTGTGACAATATGAAAGGGTATGTAAATGCATTCATCATCACTGTGAATGCTGTGCAATACAAATGGCCTCATGTAAATGT
This sequence comes from Halocaridina rubra, assembly GCA_037179515.1. Classification (NCBI taxonomy): domain Eukaryota; kingdom Metazoa; phylum Arthropoda; class Malacostraca; order Decapoda; family Atyidae; genus Halocaridina; species Halocaridina rubra. The sequence goes on along the minus strand of JAXCGZ010000116.1, from coordinate 102,949 downwards.
ACTATGATCAGTTTTAGGTCAGACTCCATTTTCTTCTCAGGACTAGGATGGTGCCTTCTTGCGAAGGATTTTGGTTTTGGCAAGTACGACCAATACCCTGAATGAATGTCCTTTCTAGCCTCAGACCGTGGTGGGAAGAGAACCCATGATCTGACAAATCAAAGTTGCAAGCATTACCACTCGGCCACAGTGGCCACCTCCTCATGTAAGTATATTACTAAAACATATTCCAATGCTCACAGGCCTGAGTATATTGGTGTGGATGCCTAAATCAGCAATTATATACTAGTTATACCAGTGCACCCATTTGTGTCACAATTAGTCCCCATTTGACATGTTGCAGCTGGAGGATTAATGCTGGATGCCCTTCCTAATGCCTGGCAGTGGAATCGAATCTGCCTTATTTGCTTCGAAACTTGTGTATTCTACCACTGAGCTACCGTGGCCCCTGTACTAGTTACAGGAGTATATGCAGCTATATTCCTCACTCTATCTTGATGATTCTAGTAAGATATGTATATAAGAGGAAACATACATCTACTTACCAAACTATTTATGCTACCCATAGATTGCAAAGAAAAGGAAACAGATATTTACCAGACTATTTAGGCTACCCATAGGTTGGAATGTTGAGCCTGGAGAAGGTAAATGATTACTTGGCGATGAAGCTCCTCCAGACGAGGATGACTGCGTTGCATTTTGTAAGTTGCTCCCAAGTCCAGAGACTTGGGGTGACGTGGTCATCGGAAGGTTTAGGTGCAGGTCAACGGCGAAGGTGTCGGTAGACGTGGATTTGGATAAATTACGAGCTACCGAATATTTCAGATGGCATCGGGATCGAACTTCTTCAGATACCGATACGAGAGCGGCAAGGTAAGCTACACTGTCGGGAGTGACCTAAGAGAAGAAAAAGAATTTATGAAATGAAAGTCAGACTGTTTCCACTGCTATATTCACATACTGTACTGTTTTATGTGTCACCATTAATCCCCATTCAAATGGGGGTGGACACCCACAGGTGGAGCTGGAAATTAAGGCTAGATGTCTTTTTTAACACCCTGCAGTAGACGTGAACATAAGAAAAAAATCAAGAAATACATCGCTGAAGACTTCCACCCCTTATACACTGTAACTCTTTTATGCTCACTACTAATTCCCACAATGGGGAAGGCCTTAGGTTGGAGCTAAGAAATCAAGGCTGGATGTCCTTCATAATGCCACAAGGTAGATTCAAACGAACATGAGTTTGTCACTTCCCAAGTCGATTGCTCTAATCATTGCACTACCTCATTTCCCTAATAAAATAAAAGCACATATGTTTGCCATTTTGTCATTATTAACCACTATTTGAATGGGGGAGGGTACAGACAGGATGAAGCCAGAGATTAAGGCTGGAGGCCCTTGCTAATGCCCCAAGGTGGGCTTGAACAAACGTTTGTCACTTCTGACTTGAGCATTCACACAACTGCACCACCGTGTACTCCAGTGATAGTAATTATAAGTTATTGTTGTTTGCCATTTTATGTAACTATTAATATCTATTATGGGGGTGGACACAGACAGAGTGAAGCTGGGGAATTAAGGTGTGTGCACTCCCTAATGCCCTGTGGTAGTCTCTCTAACCACTGCACTACCGCAGTCCCCAGTAAAAGATATATTAAGTACTCACTTCAAATTTGTCTCTTTTGTGTGGTTTTGCAACAATGGAGAGTAGAGTAATCAAAACTCTAATTGTGCGAGATATCGTAGTTGGTGCAGGATGCCGAATACCCTTCAGTAAATGACCCACCAGTGCAAAATGAAAGTTACCTGTAATTGTAAAAAATATTAAGCCAAACTGGAAGTATGAATCAAGATATTTAAAGGATATATGAAGTAAATTAATGACACATTATACTTAGACAATAAAATATTTTAATTTAGTCATAAATTGGGGATGAACAGTATGGCTTCATGCCTGGAAGAGGGACAGTGGATGCCAAATTTGCCTTGAGACAAATGATGGAAAAGCATCGGGAGAAACAGAAAGGACTGCATATGGTCTTTATTGACCTGGAAAAGGCATATGATCGAGTACCACGTCAAGAGGTTTGGAGGTGTATTAGAGAAAAGGGAGTCCCCGAGAAATATGTAAGAATCATCCAAGATATGTATGAGAGGGCAGAGGCAAATGTTAAGAGCAGTGTGGGCTTGACGAAAAGTCTCTCAGTAAATGTTGGTCTGCATCAAGGGTCTGCTTTGAGTCCATATCTATTTGATCTGGTCTTGGATGTAGTAACCCAGGGTATTAGAGATCAGTCACCATGGTGTATGCTCTTTGCAGATGACATTGTACTGTTTAGCAACAGACGAGAGGTAGTGGAGGAGAAGCTGGAGGAGTGGAGAAGAGTGATGGAGGATAGAGGACTGAAAATCAGCAGGAAGAAGACAGAGTACTTGCGGTTGAGAGATGATGTGGATGGGGAGGTCAATTTGCAGGGGGAGGTGTTGAAAAGAGTTGAAAAGTTCAAGTACTTGGGATCAACAGTAGCAGAAGATGGTGACCTAGAGTCAGAAATAACCCACAGAACACAAGCGGGATGGAATAACTGGAAGAAAGTGTCTGGGGTGCTGTGCGACAGGAGAATAGGGATTAAGTTGAGGGGTAAAGTGCATAAGACAGTTGTGAGACCTGCGATGATGTATGGAGCAGAGACATGGGCAATAAAGAAGATACAAGAGAAAAAACTGGATGTGGCAGAGATGAGGATGTTGAGATGGGTGACAAGAGCGATAAGATCAGAAACAAGGTAATTAGAGGTACCTCAAAAGTTAGAAATACCAGATAAGATACAAGAAAGTAGATTAAGATGGTATGGTCATGTCGTTAGGAGGGATGAACAGTATGTTGGGAGGAGAGTGATGGAAATGGATATACAGGGTAGGAGAAGGAGGGGGAGACCAAAGCGTAGGTGGGTGGATTGCACCAATGACGACCTGAGGTCTAAAGGTTTGTTGGGTGATGAGGTATGGGACAGAAACTAATGGAGAACACTGGCCAGAAACATCAACCCAACATAAAAGTGGGAAAAAATGTAGACGAAGAAGTAGTTTGGCATCATTTGTTATAGTTTTAAAAATACTATAGTGGTGCTTCAAATGATAAATATATGGATTGCAATGTAATTATTGTATAGGAAAGAGCCAATAAAGATTTAGCTATCTGTCGATATCTATATACAAGAGCCATATTCCCCTTTTAAGGGGGTTAGCTGCATCAAAGAAAAATACCTTGACTCACTGCGTGAAGAAAATACAGAGAAGGAGATTCCTAGTCCCCTCGCTTCATCCCATGTAGTCAACTTTTACGACAAGCAGGGGAATCCAGAAGAAGTATTCTTGCCCCAAATCACAGCATCATAATAAGGCCAGTGTTTTTAAAATATATACAAACAGCCATAATCCCCCTTATAAGGAGGGTGGCTGAGCCAAAGCAAAAAATTTGACTCTTTGTAGGAAAAAAATTCAAGAGAGAGGATTTTCAGTCTCCTTACACTGCCCCCTTAAGTCAAATTTTACAACACTTAGGGGAGCATGTAGACGGTATTTTTGCAACTCCCCTTAGAGAGAGAACCATAACTGTTATCAAGAGATATATTTACTTGTTCTACTTAATTATATATATCAGAAACTGTTACATTTATCAGAATAAAATTTGTTTCAAATAATTCTTTTTAGGGCCTTTTTAGTACCTTCCATACAGTCAGCATAGAGCTTTTTAATTCAAAAGTGTGTTGGTGACTGGCATAATGAATCAATCTAAGGCCTTACCTTTAAAACTGAGCCCTACAGAATGATCCAGTTGCTTGAAGTACCACTCGAGAGACTCACGAGTAGACATCATGACTTGCTCTAGTGTCTGAAAAAGGAACACTCAATTTGTCATGATTTTGAAACAAGGTGTCATATCCACTACGAAAGCAGGGCAGTCACAACTGTGAAAAAAAAATGGAGGCAATACCAATGTGTAATGCACGACAGCCTCCTTAACCCCCTTGCAAAAGGCTATGTACCATACTGAACATACAGGGAATAAAAGGGTGCAAATCTTTCTGCCACAGCAACAGGAATATTCCTTCACGTTGTCTAGACTGGTGAGGGGGTAGAAGACGGAATTCTTTCCCCTTTATCACAAAGGAACAGATCTGGGAGTAAAAGAATAATACTGTACCTAGACATTTCAAGAATGTCACAGAAGGCGAATTCGAATATGCAGTATGCAGCTGAGAGCACCTAATTACTTCATCCCTGAGGACATAAAGCTGGTAAGGATTGGAGAAGCTCAGCTGCTTCAGTTCTTCAGTTACAGAAGCTTAAGTTAAATAAATAAATTCTTACTACGTAGATTTAATGCTGGATTTAAAAAAAAAAAAAAAAAAGTGGAATAATAAGAGTACTGAAATACAGAGTTGTACAATTTTATAAAATCTGTTTTTTTAATCTTTACTTTTACCTTTCCCTCACCATATTGCTTCTCCTGATAGAGCCAACTGATTTATTGTAAGTGATTTCTTCCAGCTGGGTTTGTTGCCTGGCTTATCATAATAATAATATTGGTTTTATGTCACGGACTCCCTTTTCTACCATGGGTTAGGACGGTTGCCTTTTTGCGAAGGACTGGTTTTGGCAGATGTAATCGTTACCCTGAGTGCATGCCCTTGCTAACCTCAGACCGTGACGGGGCACGAACCCTCGACCTGACGCCTCAGAGTCGCGGACACTACCGCTTGAGCCACGGCGACTACTTATAATAATAATAATAATAATAATAATAATAATACAGCTGTGATAACACGATTCCTTAATGCAATGTAATATAATAATAATAAATCTTTATTTCCAATGTACATTGGGTATTAAGAATATAAAAATATTGTAATAAAGGGACAAATGTTAAATTTACTTACATTAATATCAAAACTTCCCTGAGAATCTAGTGTATGGAGGTTCTGTTCTAGTAATGCCAGACCTGATGCGTACAATGACACCACATCCAACTGCAACACAGATATGGCCACCCAGAACAGAGCTTGATGTATCACTGACTCCTGGAATGTGATATGAAATAGAAATTATATGTACGTACATATATACGTACACATACATTGGCTGTAATCCCCTTAGTAAGGGAGGTGGCCAAGTCAAAGAACACATTCACTAGAAGCCAAACATACCTCGATCACTCTCCTTACATGCATACACAATATGAAATGGAAGCGATCACCTTCGTAAGAGGGGTGACTGAGTCAAAGCACACATTCACCAGAAGCTAATATGACTTGATCATTACTCTTAGGTCCTTGGGGATAGAGCAAATCCTTGTACAAACGATCTTACCGGTCTAAGGAGAGGCTGAAGACGTGTCAGGCACATGATAATGGAGTCAATAAGCGTTATGTCTGAAAAGCTTTCCAGCGCTTTCACCAAGATCCGGAGTAGTTGCTTTATGTCTTGGTCAACGATGCTTTTGCCTGAAAAATTACATAAAATCTAAAGGTCTCTTATGAAGAGCAGAAGCAAGGGTCAGTAATAGCATTATAGCCCAACTATATACCTACATACAGCAAGGGCTGCAATCATGTGGATTCGGTGATCTCCAGCCAACAGCCAAATAATCAGGTAGCCCTATAGGAAATCACCGATCCCCTAACCAATTACCAAATTTAATCAGTAAGGACATGAGACAGTGAAAGCTACTCCAACCCTGGGCCAGATCAAACCCAGGGCCAGTATATTGCCAGCCCCAGTCGATACCACTGTGCAACAATGTCGCTAGATTATTTCTATTATTTTATTAGTAAAACTGTAGAACAAGGCAATGTGTATTTAAGCTAGGCACAAATACACTTTTATTAAGCAAACTTTAATGCTGACATCTCAAATTATAGTAGAGTAGTGCAGGTATTGCAAGCCTGATTTGTATCATCTTATATAATTTTATTCTTTGAACCTTCTCTTTTTCCTTTTCCTCACCAAACTGCTTCCCCTGTTGAAGCCAATTGGTTTATAGTTTTTGACTTTTCCAACTAGGCTTGTTACTTGGATGATGATAATAGTAATAATAATAATAATAATAATAATAATAATAATAATAATAATAGGATCTTGTAAAGAAGAGTGATCCCATGATGCTACAAGTATTTCATATTCATAACGCAAGTCACCTCACCTAACCCAACCCAACTCAAACCATCCCAACTATACACGGGGTTATTTAACTTAACATGGGATTCAGGAGGTTACTAATTTTTACAAGATCCTAATAATAATAATGATAAAAACTGTAATAGGGAGGTGAAGAGAAGGCGAGGACGAGGAAGGTCAAAGGTCCGATGGAAGGATAACATAGCAAATGATAAGCAGAATAAGGGACTATTGGAACAAGACACATGAGACAAGAAACAGTGAATGAGACTAGCAAGAAGCAGCGACCCCATACAGAGATGGGTTGGAGTTGAAGATAAAAAAGAAAAAGAAAAACTGAGGTACTTACTTATGCATCCAAATACAATAAGCGCTCTGGGTTGAAGAGCTGGATTATACTGGAATGCAAAGCTCTTAGCCAGGCCCGTCCACGCCTGCAACCAATCACAGTCAGGAATATCACGCATGCACGCCTCCATCATTTCCAGTAGTGCATCGGTTATTGTTTCCAAGGATGTAAGAGACATTCTCTCGCGGTCAGCCATGCCGCAAGAAAGGCTGCGATCTGTCCCGAATCTAAAAATGTGAATATGACGTAATTTAGATCTTCTTCATTATTTCCTATATTCTATGTTACTATTAAGGCATTGTTATGGAGATAAACAGACAGATTGGAGTCGGGGAATTTAGGTTGGATGCCCTTTCTAATGCCCAGCCGTGGGCTCAGACATGAGTCTGTCACCTCCCAAGTCGAGAATTCTACCACTATGCTACGGAAGACCCCAATAATTATAATAATATAAATAACAATAAGAGTAATATCAATAATTCGACTTTACCTCAAACCTCTTTCACCCGTATGTCTATAAGACGATCTAAACGCAGTGACAGCTGCCGACTTGACTTTGCTAATTCCGAAGAGGAGATAAAACTTTGGTAAAGAAAATTCGTCCAAGGAAAGGCGTAAGACACGTTGAGTATCCTCTGCAAAGAGATAGGAAGTGATGAACTCAAGAGAAATATATGCTGTATTCATTTTTGCTTTCGAAATAATTATTTCAGCTGTAGTATGCAATGGTTTATTTACCCAATAAATACAAAGAAATAATAAACTGTTAAAATTATGTAAATGTAAAATCAAATCATGTTTTAATATGCACTCAATTGAAATAAAAAAAAGACAGCCTCTCGAGCACGTATGATCAAGTAATAATGATCTAAGCAACATCTATGGATCTTCTAAAGATCAGTAACTTCAAGAGCCCCATGTAAAGTTAAATAACCCCATAAATTGTTAGATTAAGTGACATGCCTTATAAACATGAATAACCCTAAAGCACCCTGTGTTACTCTTCTTTATAGGATCCACATCATTTTACTTTTCTACAGCAGAAGTAAAAGAGAATCTGGCTATATTTTAGGATTAGGTTCAGAAAAATTAGTTATAGTACTTCAGCATAATTTGTGATGACATGTCTTCCTATTTCTTTTGGATCTTGTAAAGATGAGTATCCCCCAAAACCCAAAGTAAAGTTAGATAACCACGTAAATAGTTAAGTAACTTGACTTATAAATATGGATAATACTAGAGCACCAAGGGGTTACTCTCCTTTTGACAAGATCCCTACTTTCTATATGTCAAAGAAAGCCTTCTTAAAAACAAATCATTTATTCGTTATCAAACTCGCAAGTCAACAAAACATATGGCCAATATAAGCATTCTAACCAAACTTATGCTTGCCATTTTGTCTATTAATTCCAATTCGAATGGGGATAAACAAACATAATGCTGCTGTGGAACGAAGATTGGTGACCCTTCCTACGCCCCACAGTAAGCTCGAACACTGGTTTGTCGCTTCCCAAGTTGAGTGCTCTACTACTGAGTTACCGTGGCCGCCTGAAGAATTGATTTTAAAATTTTTTCAAAACATATGGTTGTTGATGTTTGCCATTTCAAGTCACTATTAATTCCCATTATAGGGGTGGACACAGGCTGCAGCTGGGGACTTAACAACTCCTTAAGGGCAGATTGCATCATCTAGCAAGCATACAAATTGGACTCGTTCGATGTCAAAATTGCATTCAAATTTCACGGGCTTGTTTTCCCCCTCAAGTATTACATAAAGCGCAGAGCATGGGTGGACGCTAGTATAATCAAATGCAATCAAGGCAGTAGATAGCCCGCCCTTTAAAGGTTAATGCTGGATGTTCTTGCAGATGCCCAGCATTGGACTTGAACTTGAATTCGTAACTTCCTGAATCAAGCACTCACATCACTGCACTGTAGCTGTCCCCAATTTTAATAAAGCTTTTCCTAAATAAAATTTATGAATGCCCTTCCTAACGCCCTACTCAAGGCTCAAACACAGGCTTGTTACTTTCCAAGTCAAGTGCTCTATCTAGTGCACTACTGTGGTGCCCATTCTAATTAAATTTTCTGGTATGAAATTTATGGATGCCCTTCCTAACGCTCTGCAGTGGGTTCAAACATGGGGTCGTCACTGCCTGGGTCGTGCACTTTAACCACCAAACTACTGATGTCCCCGATTCTAATTAAACTTTCCAGTAAAAAATTTAAGGATGCCCTACAAAATGCCCAAAAAGGGTTTGAGCATGGGTTTGACACTTCCTTAGTCAAGCGAACTAATTACTACACTAACATAGTCCCAAATTGTCACTGAACTTTTCTGGTATAAAATTGAATAAATTTGTGGAAAGAAGCTGTGAACATGTAAAAACCTGCAACAATTCAAATGGGCAATTAGCTGAACAGTATCCTGACCTATTAAAATCAATATCATGAAAGCTTGAGCGGGCAAGTGACTTCCTCATTACCTCCATTATTCTCTTCACTGACAAATTTTTTTCTACAAAATTTTACAGTTCAAGAAAAATCGAGAAATAATTGAGAGACATCATATTTACATCTCACCTCTTGCTGTGATGCTGTTAAGTGAGGTGGTCAATGTTATGATTAACAAGGAATCACTTATCTCTGCCTTAGGAAGGTTTAGAGAGAGCTGGATCGGACGAGAATACTTGTTCAAGCATAATTTTATATGGTTACTTTTTGACAATATGTTTCATCTTTGCAATAAATGTCAGACAGACAAAAATGAGATATTCCATATTGCTGAAAAATGTCAAACAGGCAAATACTAGATATTTAGTCTTTGCTGAAAAATGTCAGACAGGCAAAAAAAATAGATATATCTTCCTTGCCTAAAAATATTACTGGTAAAGATTAGATATTTTGTCCCTGCCAAATAATACTGGATAGGCAAACCGAGATATTTCGTCCTAGCCGAAAAATGTTAGACATGCAAAAACGAGATATATCATCCTTGCCGAAGCAGTCACACAAGCAAAAATTTCATTGCTGCCGAAATATGTAAAAAGCAATAGAAAGATATTTCGTCCTTTCTGAATATTAACTGAAAGGCATAAACGAGATAATCTGTCATTGCCGAGAGTAAAAACTGACCTAAAAACGAGGGTTTGGTACAGGTACAAAGTGAATGGATGATGTTGATAACGAGCCCATGAGTCGAAGCTCTCATGGAGACAGGCCCAGTGCACACCAGAAATGTGATAATGTGAAACAGGTACGGAAGATGGCGCGCAACGTCTAAGCAATTGTTGAAGGATAACATGAGCAGGTATCTCGCGAGGATGGCAATATCGTCCCACATCATGTGTTGCTCCAGTGTGGCTGTAGGTGATGTGCACGTCTTGTCAATCACCTGGAAAGGAAAGAAATATCAATAAACGTGGATGTCATTCGTAAATAAAAATGGGAATACTAATACTGCAGTCTTTGTATTCTCGCTACTAATGCTACAGAAGCAGAACTGACAAGTTATATTGCACCAGTTGCCACTTGCAATACTACAACTGAAGGTCTCCTAGACTTGAATAGGCCTGGCCAGGACAGCTCGGTTAGGTCTTCTTTAAGTCAGGGTTTTTTCCATATGACCACATCTAAACCAAATATATTGGTGTATACATTACACGTCTCTTTTTATCATTTCACATCTGACGAGTCACAGCACTGTTTATTTCTGCTTCTCTCTGTCCAATGGGGATAAGTTTCTCTGCACGTCAAGGTGTCACACACAAAAAAAAACGAGAGTAATTACTTGAAAGTCTCAAGCAAAACAGAAAAAAGAAACACAACAAAAGGTGATAATTACAAAAATAATTCTCTACAAAGTTTGATAATCATACAAATAATGAAGATAGTCAAAAAGTCCTTTAGAACAAATGCCCATACACCAATTGCCCCTCAGGATGGATGCCCTTTGGAACAACTGCCCCTTCAGTATTCAAAAACATCAGGATGGCTGCCCCTTGGAACAACTGCCCCTTCAGTATTCATATACAATCTGACAACTTAACATAACCTAGTCTAAAACATCTTAACTTAACCTAAGCCCTATCCTAGATTAAGCACTTAATAATTTCATCACCTGCCTCGTTGCATAAGAGATTCTTACAGCTTCTCCAATTCTGGCCTGGGGTTGGATTAGCTTTTACCATTTCATGTCGTTACCGATTATATTAGGCAATTAACTGGGGTGTTGGTGATTTCCTATAAGTCTACCTTAACATTCAGCCATTGCCTGGAGTGCACTGGGTTCAAGTGAATGGAGAGGGAGCTTAGGTCCCAGTTATATGGCCAGGTTTTAGTGCTATCACTGTAATTTGCCTCTGGCTTTTTATCTCAAGAACTTACCCCACACAGTCGCCCGATGACTTTTCTCGCTACTGACGCAACATTAGCAGAAGCAAGAGCTACAGCTGTGTCGGCCATGATTTCTGCTTGCCCAGACCCTAAACCACCAGTAACAGATCGCTTTATGAAGGAATCCAGGACCATGTCAATCAACTCTGATACCTAGAGGAGGCAATATTAATATATATGAACATGAACATTTTTCCCCTCTGTTCCAAAAAATAAAATGGGCAAATTTGCAGAAGAATAAATAAAACTACTTTTTCCTTGTAGGAAGAGAGCATGGAAAAATCTCAATCACAACATTTATTTCACTTAGAGGATTACTCAATAGAGCTTTTGGTGAGTTTTTGCCAGGAAAAGTCGTCACACAAAGACCACTGAGCTACTGTGGCCGTACTATTCCTGCAGGCAATTTTTTCCCAACAGTTTTTACATATCACTATTATTTCCTATTCAAATGTGAGTGGGCACAGGCAGGTTGGAGCTTCCAAATTAAAGCTGGATGTCCTTCCCAAAACCTAGTGGTAGACTTGAGCATGGATTTGTCACTTCTAGAGTCGAGGGTTGAAGGTGGATACAAACAAGCAGGAGCTGGGGAATCAAGGATGGATGCCCTCCTTACTACCCCATGGTAAACTCAAACATGGGTTTGTCACTTGCCCAGTTGAAAGATTTAACCACCATGCTACAGTTGCTCACATGTTCCACCTTACATTGGTATGCTTACTTTAGTATCAATTTGTATACAATAAATGCTGCATTAGCTACTGTACATGAAAAGTGCATCATTTCATGCATCAAACTTATTCCCCGTCAATGGGAGTGGGCAAAGACATGTTGACGCTCATGGGGATTAGGAATGGATGCCTTTCCTAACGCCCCACAATCAGCTTGAACTAGCATTACCACTGCTCGACACGTATTCTACCACTGAGCTAATGTGGGCCCCAAAATATATGCACCGTTTTATTTGACACAGTAGTCACCGTTCAACTGGGGTGGACACACATGTTGGGTTTGGGGGATTAGGACTGGATGCCTTTCCTAACCCCATGGGGTGGGTCCGAACCTATTTTAGTAGCTTCCCAATTCTCACTTTCTACCATATGTAGTCCCTATTTCAACTGGAGGTGGACACGAATATGTTGGAGCTGGGAAACTAAGTTTGGATGCTCTTGCTAATGCTTCACAGCGGCCTTGAACACAATTTTGTCACTTCCCGAATCGAGTGATTTAAAAAATGAGCTACCATGGCCTAAAATGAATGTACCATTTTCGTGTCAAAATTGATCTTCACTCAAATGGGGGTGGATATAGACACGTTGGAGCTGAGGTAATAAGACTGGATGCCTTTCCTAATGCCCCAAGGTAGGATCAAATCTGTGTTAGTTGATACCAGTGAGGTAATGTGGCCCCATAGGGCAAATTCGCACCATTTTACGCTCTTAATTACTCATTATTCGAATGGAGTAGATGCAGACATGTTGGAACAAAGGGATTAACACTGGATGCATTTCCTAACAACACTCTCTACTCGCGCATTCTACCACTGAGCTACAATGGCTCATAGAATAAATTAAACTTACCTGCCCAATATTACCCCATATCTTGGCTTGAATTGAAGGGTACATCTCGACCTCTTCAATGGTAAGCGTGATGAGTTTATCCAAAATCATTGCAACTTTAGCTCGCTTCTTGTCATCATGGTGGCTGCAGAATCTGTTGTAGAAGAAGGGGATTAATATAACTATATTTACATGAAATGGGACTGGGCAATGTTAAGAAGTCTCCTTAAGTCACAGTGCTTTTACATTGCCTTAATTTGCACAGAATAGTCTGACGCATTCATTACACATCTTTAATAATCCCTTCACATCTGACAAGTCACAACACTCCCCATCACTTCTTCTCTATGCTTTATATATTCTTGATGCCCATTATCAAAGAGGGCAATTTTTTGAGCCTGTTCTGGTGTAACACTCATAAAAACAATGCACCTATACAATGACCATATTCCCACTGGTAAGGAGGCTGGCCAGGCAAAAGCATGCACATTTACCAGAAGTTAATATGCCTAACTCAATTCTCTAAGCTCCTTAAGGATAAATAAAATTACATATACATACACATATACAATCAACGACCCCCTTGTAAGGAAGCTGGCCGAGTCAAAGCACACACATTCACCAAGAATTAATACACCTTGATGACTCTTCTTAGCTCCTTGGGGTTAAAGCATTGGCACAATTCCCCCCACCACCCTGCTTTGGTCATCTTTTAGGTAAGTGGGGCCCTTCTGCCGTGAGGCTCGACAGCCATAGCTGGTTTACCTCCACAACTCTATCTCCCAATAATCCTCCCACACCCACTAGTCCCAGTTTAAAGTTATTATTCTTATTCTTATTATTATTATTATTATTATTATTATTATTATTATTATCATTATAAGCTAAGCAACAAGTTCAGCTACAAACAGTCAATGACTTTAAATCAGATGGCTCCAGCAGGGGAAACAATGTGGTGAAAAAAGGAGGAAAAAGAGATGATATAAAAATATAACTCAGTACTGCAATACTGGGATTATTCAACTATAACTGAAAATTTCAGTATTAAAGTATACCAAATACAATTTTATTAATGCTTAGCCTAAATAGTAAATAGTAAGTAGTCGACTAATCTAATACAGTACTATCCCAAGACCTTAAAGCAAAATAGCCATAGTACCTTGTAAGATTAGGGAGCCAAGGCGTCATATATTCCAAGCACAAATGTTTGAGTTCTATGCTGGATGCGCGAAAGCCCTGGATGCATTCCTCCAAAAACTCAAGCGTCAAATGAGGCTCGTTGGCTGCAAGTTTCTCACTAACACTCTTAATGAAGATTGTATTGTTTGAAGGTATACACAATCCTGTTATCAGTATAAAGATATTAACAATTAAATAGTATGCTTCAGGTAAACGCATGCATTATATTTCACATTTGACAAAACACACTCAATAATAAAAAACCTCGTAGGTCACTATGTACCTTGCTATTGAATGATATGTAACAAATATAACAAGTGCTCTATTTCCGTATGTATTTCACCATTACGTATTACAACGAACTATACGCATTATCTGAGACTGCACCGCACACAACTACATACGCCAACATTACATACACTCCCTGAGAGCTCTGTGGGAAAGCCAGAATCGGCAGTGGACTATTATAGGGACTCACAAATGTTCGGCCAGGTGGCTCAGGGAACATCAACAACAACAAACTATTTAAAAATTATTACTATATCTCCAGTAAGGTGATTGCACTTTCAACAAAATAAACAAGTTAGCAAGGGTTCATTTGTATTGTTTTAACAAAAATATATTTCCCCCGATTCCATACTCCTATTAGCTGTCCCCAGCAAAATATGATGACAAATTCTTTCTCCTTTGAAATTAAGATTATCCCTCTTAGTAATCTTCACCTCACTGCACAGTCACTAGAAGAAAGTTTGTCCACCACCAACTGAGATACACAGTATGAATGCTAATAATTGCCTTTTAATGTCACTATTAATCCACATTATAAGGGTGGACAGACAGGTAGGAGCTCGGGAATTAAGTCTGGATGCTCTTCCTTACGCACTATGATAGGCTTTATCAAGAGTCTGTCACCTCTGGAGGCGAGTGCTCAAACCTCTGAGGTACCGTGGTCCCCAAAATACTGTTGTTTGCTGTTTTAAGTGTCACTATCAATCCCCATTGCAGGAGAGGTACAGGCTCGTTGGGGTAGGGAATTAAGGCTGAATGTCCTTCCTAGCACCCCCAGAGTGAGCCTGAATATAGGTCTGTCACCTCTCGAGTCCAGGGCTCTCAACTGTAATACTCTTCAACTGTCCTTCTTACAAGGGCTAGAGCCATACAAAACAAGCACATAGACACAACTTATTCATACAAACATCAGACACGAGCACTAATCACTGAGCTACCATGGTCTCCATAACACAGCATTAATATCATAAAAATTTTCATTACCTGAGGTTTCTAAAAGCTGCCCCTCAATTTTCAGGTCAAACGTTGCCGTAAGAGCACAGAGAAGATTGTAAGCTGCCGTTCTCAGGTTCGGATCCAGAGATCCTAAATTCAACAAAGCCATATTTAATAAGGTTCCCGGAACATCCTTCGGCCTTATTTTCTGGTGCACTGTTACAGAGTCCTGTAGAGGAATAAATTGACAATGATCTGAATTAAAGGTTTAGACCTTGAGATCCAAAGTATTATCTTAATAATTGCACTATAATTTCAAACATTCAGCATCAAAGTCTGCCAAGAACACTACCCTGAAGACCTTTGATATTAAAACTAAATCTTCAAAAAAATTAACGAGTATGAAATGACAACAAAATACTTACTGGCTGGGAGAGCTCCCATCTGGCTCTGATATGAATAATAGCTTGAACAATACTATCACAGTCATTATGGATAAAAGACAAAGGTCCAGATTCATTGGCAATAGTCAACGTGAATTGATTATCATCTACAAGGCAGACCTGCAAAGATAATAAAAATAAAAGTTAATAAATTATATCATAACTCTACTCCAGAGAAGAAACCTCAAATAAAAAAAAAATTAAAATCCTAGTTTTAAATATCATTTTATGTTACCCAATATGGGTGTGGACACAGACTGGCTGGAACTTCAGAATTAAATCAGGATGCAATTCCTTGTGCCCCATGGCAGGCTCGATCTCAGGTCTGTCTGCTCCAACCTCGAGCACTCTGACTACTCAGCCATGCAGTCCACTAAACTTATTCAGGGAAAAGATTAATGCATACTTTATTCCTATACTGTTACTATTTGCCATTTTATGCATCAATATTAATTCCCATTCAAATGGGGGTGGACAGACTGATTGGAACTGGGAATTAAAGTTGGATACTCTTCCTAACATCGTGCAGGGGGTTCAAACACAGTTGTGTCACTTCCCAAGTCGAATGCTCTAACCACTGAGCTACCGCAAAACTTTACTGAATAATTAAGTTCTAGACAACTGACCTCTTCAATTTCCGAAGCGTAATATACATCATTGAGGAGCACAGAATGTGAAAGGACTTTGGTCTTCTCAGCAGAAGTTACCTGGATAGCTGAAGGCCCAACCTGAAAAAGATAGTACATTATAATGTACATTCTGCTATTTAATCACCTTCACATTTACATATCATTACCATGGGCTTGGAATACTCACACATAATTCATTATTTCTTGCAATCAATGAAAACAAAATTAAAGGTTATTTTCTAATTAATTATGTGATGTTGTAATAAGACTGGCCTATCCTTACCTGGCCCGGTCTAGTCTAACTTAAGCCAACTGAACCCAACACTAATTTAACCTACCTAAAATAACCCAACCCAACCCGACCTGACCTAACCTAACAATTTATGGGGTTATTTAACTTTACAAAGGATTCTGGGGTTACTGATCTCTAAAATATCAGAGTTCACTTTTATGGCTGTTCCTTAATGAACTCTCCTAAAATACAGAAGTTGATCCCATCTAATAGTCCTAAGCTACTACTTTGGTATAAACATACAATATACACTCTCATAAAGAGGGCGACTGAGTCAAAAGCAAAAAATCTGGACTCTTTGTAGGAGGAAAACACAAAGGAGGGGAGTCCCAGTCTCCTTGCTCTGCTCCATGTAGTCAATTTTTAGGATACTCCAGGGAAAGAGGTGTTACAATCTCAGGTCAGCTACAAGGTGTTCTTCTACATGAAAGGGGACACCTATGCTTAAAAACAATGTTCTTTTTATTGTTTGCCATTTTATGTGTCACAGTTACTCCCCATTTGAATGGAGGTGGATGCAAAAAGGTTGAAGCTGGGGATTTAAGGCCATATGCCCTTCCTAACACTCCACAGTAGAATCGAACTCAAGTTTGTCACTTCCAGAGTTGAATGCTCTAACCACTGTGCTATTGCGGTCCCCTACTCTAACATGCGATCGGCTTTACGTCACGGACTCCCTTTTCTACTAAGGGCTAGGATTGTGCCTTCTTGTACAGGACCTTAGTTTTGAAAGGTGTGATTGTTACCCTGAGTGCATGACCTTGCTAACCTCAAACCGTGGCGGATTGTGAGCCCTCGACCAGACACCTTAAAGTCGCAGACGCTATCATTGAGCCAAGGTGTCCACATGGTCCACTGCTTTAATATACATTAAACTATAAAATATATTTGACATTTAAATTTCTTGTGCTCTCTTGACGTGACTTACTATGTAAAAAACAAAGCAAGGAAATAGTATAAAAAATAAATAAAAATCAAGGGAAAAAAAATACAGCAGAGGACTTACTTTTATGGCTACTTTGGTGTCTTTGTGTGAAAGCTTAAGTGCATTATTGAACACCTTCAGGTCCTCATCTAAGGACGTTGTGGCCCCTGGTAGTTTCTGCTGATCGGGTTCAATGTAGTCATTTAAGCGTGCAGGAGCGTCTAGGAAGATGAGTTTTTTATGCCCCTTTAAAGGAAAAGTTACAGGAAATTAATCGTGTCTAATAACTTTGTTACAAGACAGGATAATAAGAAATAAAACCTAAGACAAATTACATATAGATGACTTTTTTCTTACCTTCTATGTTTCACTATTAATCCCCTTTAGGGGGATGGACACAGACAATGTGAGGCTGGGGAATTAAGGCCAGAAACCCTTCCTAACGCCCCATGATGGACTCAATCTCAGGTGTGTCAACTCCTGATTTAAGTATTATAACCACTCGGCTACCGTGGTCCCTTCAAATAATGATGATATAAATTGATTATTTTGACTAAGAAGGGGAATCAGGAAACAACTGAGTACCTTAGTACTTATAAGAAAATATATTGCCCCATCTGCAAATGAGTAGACAATTAAACTTGTAAGTACTAAAGTACTCCCTTCATAGTCAAAATAATAAAAAAAAATTTCGTGTGCCTCTTGTGAACCACATTCGCAGATGAGGTAATAATGAGGAGGAGATGGATAAGGCTTCAACGCGTCTTTTGTACTTCCCCTGGCAAACTATGATGTGACTGCCAAATGAGCTCCTTAAGGCACTAGAAGAATTGGAAGACCCAGACCTACTTGAGTGAGAACTATGAAAAGCAAAGATGGAGAGGAATGGAGATCTATATAAGTGAAGGCATAGGAAAGAAACAAGAGGAAGGATTTCAAGATGGCCCTTTGCACCGCACACCATTGGATATGATGATGATGATGATGATGAAAAATTTTGTGAATGCATTATATGCGCTTGGATGTAAACAGAAATACAGCATGAAAGGGATTTACAGTGCATGTACTGTGTACAAATTTCATAGCAAATGCCAAGTAAAGATAAACTGCGACTTATGAAATTCAGACTTGTAAGTACAGTATCTAAACTTACACCTAACTTTCCAAAGGTCATTACCAATAATTTCCAACTTGGTTGATAAGACACTGTACTGCAATAAATGAAACAAAAATTACAAAAAAATTTAAGATTGTGTTGCACAGTGTGCTACACACGTATGCATGCCTTACCATTATGTGTTCTTTGGGTTAGGGCGATTACAACACGCACATGAATGCCCTAGAATTATAAGTTCTCTGACTTAAAGCCATTACAACACTTAACTCGCCAATCAAAACATAAGTCACTGATCGCCTGTGATTATTTATATTTCAGAACTAACTGCCTAGAGTCCTTATCAAATAATAAAAAGAAATCCAATAACTTTTTACACTTTAATCATTTCTATAAAAACTGTTTCATGACCCAATAAATATAAAAAAACAAACCAAAGCCTACCTTGAGAGGAGCGAGAATTCTATCATGATATTTGGTGTATTCACGCACCCATGAATTGGCATTATAGATATAAGCTGCGTGGATGTTTTCATAGGCAACTTCCGGTAGGACTACAAACCACTTTTGCAGAAATTCCGTTCTGTAAAAATAGTAGAAAAAATATAAAAATTTCCATATACTTTACAGATATATACAGTACATATGCTTTTCTTCAGAATTATACCATATCCCTCTTTAACCTCTTCACCAAACGATTTTTTTTTTTTTTAAACGGCAATTCTAGACGAATTAAGTGTGATAAAAGTAATTTTTTATAGATCTTCCCTGTTACTGAGATGCTGTAAGTGGGCTAGCAGATGCACGATTAACACAAAAATACTTGTCTCTGCCAAAAGAGTGCTCAAAGGCAGCCACAACGATGAGAATACTTGTCAAAGTGTAATTTTATACATTAACTTTTGGACGAGATATATCATCCTTACAGAAGAATGGTCAGAGGCAAACCCGAGCTATTTCAACATTGCCTGGGATGAGGTTAATAGCCTAAGTGCTGACATCTGCCCTCTGTCGTTATTCAGAGCTCAAGACATACTAAACAGAAACTACAAATAGATAAGGCAACAGTCACTAAAACTGACCAGCAATATCTAATAACTTTTTCATTGTCAAATTCAGTATCTTACACAAGTTTTTTGCCACTTTTATGTGTCACTATTAATCCCCATTTAAATGGGGGTGGACCCAGACAGGTTGGAGCATGGTAATTAAGGCTGGATGCAAACAAACAAACAAACAAACAAACAAACTTTATTTCCATTTCAATACAATGGGTATTCGTCAGCCAGGGCAAGCCCCAACCCCCCACTGTGGCGTCCAACCACAGCAGTTCCTGCCAGTAAACAGCTTAAACTCTCGGTCTTGGACGGGAACCGATCTTTCGACCTCGTGAATGCGAAGCCAGCGCGTTACCACTGTACTAGCCAGATGCCATTCCTAACACCCCATAGTGGGCTTGACCAAGGGTTTGTCACTTTCTAAGTCAAGTGTTCAAACCACTGCGCTAATGTAGTACTCTAGAATATATTCAAAAATAATTCTTTTTTTTACAAAGGTTCTAAAAATTAAACTTTTCAGCAAAACCACACAACATCTTGTTGAAAATATAAAAAGTTATGTGAATAAGACAGGGACTGCAGCAGTGTAGTGGGTAGAAAGCTCAACTCAGAAAGTGACAAACCCATGTTCAAGTCCACCATGGGGGGTTAGGAA
This sequence comes from Halocaridina rubra, assembly GCA_037179515.1. Taxonomy (NCBI): domain Eukaryota; kingdom Metazoa; phylum Arthropoda; class Malacostraca; order Decapoda; family Atyidae; genus Halocaridina; species Halocaridina rubra. Next base: position 82,944 of record JAXCGZ010000116.1, on the reverse strand, counting down.
GGGTATCCAGCCTTAATTCTAATAAACAAAAAATGGCAAAATAAAAAACAAAAACCCTGGAAGAAGAAATAAAATGAGGAGATGAGGCTCTTGTCCATTTGCTCCCCTATCTCTTTTAGTAGCCTCGGACAATATGCAAAATATCAGTATCAATTCATGGAATCAAAGCCTTTCCCGGCGAGCTATAAATGAAATTAATTACACCTCTGAAAGAGGAGGATTCTGCCGTGCCTCAGCACAAAAATTCCATAAGCGCCCCTGGACATTATGGAGGCTACCGACTCCTTCTCAGTGCCTTATCATGATAAAACATTGACTCATGTATGGAAATGCGATAGCAGTTGCCAGATATCAATTTCCACTTCACTACCGCCTTAGGAAAAGTACTCTAACCACTGCACTAATGTGGTCCCATTTATGTCGATTTATATATATCTCCAAATAACAAAATATTCCGTAATCCTGGTGTACGTAGTAGATGAAGAGAGAAGAAAACTCTTAATATCACATATAATAATAATTTACAAGACTTTTAGTAAAGCCAAATATCTTTTTCCTTTAATTTAAAGAAACTAATTTTACTGATTCTACAGACTTTTAAAACCTAAACAGATTAATTTATAGTTTTCCAAGGGGTAAAGTCCAGCTGTCAAATCCTCGTAGTTCCCACAGTTTAACGTAAACAGCAGGCCTAGCAGCATGCACTGGATGACTTCCCCTCAATAATCACACATCCAGCCTCAGAACAAGTATTATAAGATATACGGTATGATGACCGCACCAAGTGGAGAAGGCTGATGCAAACTGATAGGTCGACATAGACCTACCAGGAATATGGTGAAAAGGTGAAATGCAGATACAGAAAAAAAAAAAAAAAAAAAAAAAATACTCTTACCTAAATCTGTTGTCAGCACAGGTATGAGTGAAGTCAACGACCAGTTCAAAAGGTTTCCGACATATGGGTTTAAGCGTTAGGATGACGTGATATATGAGTAAATCTCCGTTAGTTTCGCCAATTCTGTAAAACATAAGACTATCATAATCTGAGAGGAAAATAAAATAAAGTTTTGGATCAGATTCAGTGTAAGAAGATAGAGATTTTCTTCAAATGTATGACACAAATTCTACAAAAAAATAAGATTGCTTTGTTTGTTTCCTTACTCTAAATATGAACTCTTTGTATGTCCCCTTACTTCAAATATGAATTGTTTGAATATTCCATTATTTCAAATATAAAGTGTCTGTATGTTCCTTTATTTTAAATATGAATTGCTTGTACGTTCCCTTCTGACCTTACTTTCAATATGAAACGATGATATGTGCGCTTACTTTTATTATGAATTGAAGGTATGTGCCCTTACTTTTAATATTTAATGATGGTATGTGCCCTTGCTTTTAATATAAAATGTCTTTATGAGCACTTACTTTTAATATGATTTGTTTGTATGTGCCCTTACTTTCACTATGAAATGTTTGTATGTTCCATTATTTTAGTATGAAATGTTTTTATGTACAATTAACTATTAATATGATTTGCTTGTATATGCTCTTACATTTCATGTGAAATGTTTGCATGAGCCCTTACTTTAAATCCTTATGAGGTTGAAGGTCTCCAATGATAGGAAGAGCCAAAGAACCGAGATGGCAATTATTCATCCACTTTAATAGGTAATGACATGAGACAGTGAAAGCTAATCGAAATGGAAGAAGACCTTACTTGTATCTTCTTGCAATATAGTAGAATACAGGATTCCCAGCCTTTGATGTGCCAGCTTGGTAGAATATATTGAGGGTTTTAATGGACTTGAACTCGTCTTTCTCATGCATGTTGTGCTTAGACATGATCTCTTCAAATTTTGTGCTGGTCATGTCCATACTACTCCACCTGGAAGTTACAGTAATCAATAATAATTTTCAGTAATCAGTATTCAAGCAGTTTTATTCCAGCTATCACTAGAAAGTGGAATGAATAGTCTGGTCATGTTGTTGAGGCATTGGAGCTTCAGAAGATTTGGTTACAGGACGTGAAGCAGTTATTTTTTTTTTCTATTAATCCTCATTTGAATGGGTGTGAACACAGACGAATTGGAGGTGAAATGGAATTAAGGCTGGATGCTCTTCATACCACCCTGCGATGGGATAGAACATGGGTCTATCACTTCCCAAATGTGAGCTACCATGGCCCTCTTTTAATACTTATGTTACACTTAATACTCATTAAAAGGATGTGTGGACAGATAAGTTTGAGTAGGGGGATAAGGGTTAGTTGCATTCCCAATGTCTAGGAGTGGGATGAAACATGGGTTTGCTATTCCCCAGTAAAGTACTTTAACCTAAGAGCTACTGTGACCCCCTAATAAAGCACCACTTTATGTATCACAATTAGTCCCCATTCAAATGCAGATAAACACGGACAGAATGGAGCTATAAGAAAAACTATGGTTGGATTCCCTTCCCAACGCTTCACAGTAGGATCAAACACAGGTTAGTCACTTTCTGAGTCATGCACTCTAACCACTAAGGTACTGCAGCCCCTAATAAAGTAGTTTAATGTGTCACAATTAGTCTCCATGCAGACATCAGTAGGATATGATTTTACATTGAGAGAACAAAAATATTAGCTCCTTGGGGATAATGGCCTGCCAAATTTCACCACCATCAGCATGCTTGGGTCATCCACAGGGTAAGCAAGCAAGGACCTTCTGCAGTGATAAAACTTCAATTTTATTTCCCTTATTTTCAGAGTTGTTCGAAGGAACCTCTGCTCCTTAGGGGTAATGGGCTGCCATATTTTCCTCCACCACCCGAATGGGTCATCCACAAGGTTAGTAGGAAAGGATTATAAATATATATATAATATATATATATATATATATATATATATATATATATATATATATATATATATATATATATATATATATATATATATATATATATATAT
>JAXCGZ010000116.1:72500-77500 GCA_037179515.1 Halocaridina rubra | reverse complement strand
TGTCTCAGGAAGTCATTAAAAGGCACCATGTGTTGTTCTTTGCTGAACTCGACGTGATTCGCTATGTTTTGCAAAATCTTCGACATGAGCATCAGGCCACGTTTCACCTGCTGACTAGGCTGACGATCCAAGATGCCCGTTTCGCAAGGGGAAACTGTAAAGAAAGATAATTTTTTCCATTTTACAATGCAAAACAGTAAGGAATGAGAATTTTTCCATTTCACAAGGCAAAACTGTAGTGAAAGAATATTTTTTCCATTCTGCAATACAAAACTCGAGAAAAAATATTTTTTCCATCTTACAAGTAAAACAGTAGGGGAAGAGAATTTTTTCGGTTCACAAGGCAAAACTAAACAGAAAGATAATTATTCTGTTTCACAAGGCAAAACTATGCAGAAAGAGAATTTTTCCCCTTTTGCAAAGCAAAACTGGAAAGAAAGAGGATTTTTTTCCCTTTTACAAGGCAACATTTTAAAGGATAATTTCTGATGTTTCACATGGCAAAACTGTGATTAAAGAGATTTTTTACCCTTCACAAGGCAAAACTGTAAAAAAAAAAATTCTAATTCACAGGGTGAAACTGTACAGATTTTTTTTTTACTTTCAATGCAAGACTGAAAAGAAAGAGAATTCTTTTTTGCAATGCATTCACTGAGCTCGCGCTCTCTCTCTCTCTCTCTCTCATTCTGTGACACGAGGACAGGCAAAGAAGTAGCCCTCACCAGGCCCAGGCACAGAAAAAACATTTAGGAAAAAGTAGCAGCTTGACGAAAAGATACAAACAAAATGACTGATAGACAATAAAAAAAAAAAAAATAGACAGGCATGAAGTAATATGGTAGGAAAAAGCCCTCAGAAGCTAACAGATCTGTTTTTTGGAAGAAGAAAGGTCATAACAGTTAGGGGAGACACAAGCTGGGTGAGAGTTCCAGAGTCATCCTCAGTGATTATGCTGGGAAGTCAGATCCCCTTCGAAATGTTTTTACCTTGTAATCTTTTTCATGTGTCCCCCCCCCTTCAGTTATTTGACTAGTCTGTCTCAGGTGTCCACCACAATGGGGCATTAGGAAGGGCCCTAATTCTCCAACTTCAGCTTATCAATGCCCACTCCATTTGAATGAGAATTAATAGTGAGACATAAAATGACAAACAACAAGTCTTTCCGGGGCCCTCAAAAGAATTTTTATAATACAGTCTCTTTAATTGGGCTCACCACCATGGACAAATAGGGATAACATCCAGCCATAATGCCCCAACTTCAACATGTCTGTTTCCACCGCCAATTGACTAAGGAGTAATAGTGATACATAAAATGGCAACCAAACAAACAAATAAATTCATGTTCACCATCTCCAAAGGTGATTTAAAGCCTGTATACTAGTAAAGACAAGCAGATGACAAACTATATACAGATCACTATAAAAAATAAGTAATAAATAATAATAATAATAATAATAATAATAATAATAATAATAATAATAATAATAAGAAGAAGAAGAAGAAGAAGAAGAAGAAGAAGAAGAAGAAGAAGAAGAAGAAGAAGAAGAAGAAGAAGAAGAAGAAGAAGAAGAAAAAGAAAAAGAAAAAGAAAAAGAAAAAGAAAAAGAAAAAGAAAAAGAAGAAGAAGAAGAAGAAGAAGAAGAAGAAGAAGAAGAAGAAGAAGAAGAAGAAGAAGAAGAAGAAGAAGAAGAAGAAGAAGAAGAAGAAGAAGAAGAAGAAGAAGAAGAAGAAGAAGATGATGATGATGATGATGATGATGATGATGATGATGATGATGATGATGATGATGATGATAATAATAATAATACAGTCGTCCCACAAATTCCGTGCAGAAATCTTCCACGATTCTGATTATCCGTGATTTAAAATATAAAATAAATTAGTAGGAAAATCTTCAAACTAAAGTGGAACAAGCATAAAATGCAGATTGAATTTCATGCACACAATGAAATTCAATTACGACGGCCAACACGGTGCGGTATAGTGAGTAAGATGACCACGAGGCAAGGCAGTCTTTTCCCCAAAAGCCCCAGGAAGACAGCTTGTGTCACTACACGTCTTGCCTACGTAGCATTCATAAAGTGTTCTACATTTTCTTTTCAAGACTGTGTTGCGTGTCTCTGTCAGCTAAAAAATAATAAATGCTAAGGGCAGTGATGAAAAGCCCAAAACGGCAATGGCAGTATTAAGTTACAGCAAAAATTTAAAAATCAGTGCAGCTGACAACACCTTAACATCCCAAGTGGCGCAAAAATAGAGGAAAATATTAGTTTAGCATTCACTCAATAAAGCTAGTTGAAATAATAATTCGTAGCAACGCTAGTTTTTTGTCTGCATTTTCTAAAGTCGCTACCCAAGTTTGTGATGCAGTGCTTGTAAAAAGTTAGAGAGCATTAAATTTATGGTTAAGAGAATATGGCCATTCCTCAGCCATCAACCTCCACATCCGCTAACCGTACGGCTCCTTCAAAATGCCACCGTTCCTTAGGTGAAGATGATATAGCTAATCCTTTTGACAAGTTGTCAAGAGGGTTCAAGTGAGCTTGATGTATCCACTTTCACATAATATCTATGATGTCAACATTATCATCTCATACTTTGGCTTCTGTTAAGTGTTAACTTACTATTTATTGTAATGAGAGAGAGAGAGAGAGAGAGAGAGAGAGAGAGAGAGAGAGAGAGAGAGAGAGAGAGAGAGAGAGAGAGAGAGAGAGAGAGAGAGAGAGAGAGAGAGAGAGAGAGAGAGAGAGAGAGAGAGAGAGAGAGAGAGAGAGAGAGAGAGAGTCAAAGTCAAAGTCAAAGTCAAAGTCAAAGTCAAAGTCAAAAATTTTATTCCATCAAAAATGGCTATTACATGATACTTAATCTAATTACAAATTACAATGTAAAATGTCAAAATAAAACAAATGAAATTTGCAAAGCACAAAATCAAAATATTTACACATTAAAATAGGCATACATACACTTCGTCTACCCAATGGGAGGATAATAATGAGACTAAAATCACTTATTAAGTAGGTGATTTAAAAGATGAGATTTAAGTGAGGGTAATGTTTGGCAGCTTCTTAAGTTTGCGGGTAAAGAGTTCCAAAGTCTCGGGCCCATTACATTTAAGGCTCTTGCCCCAATATCAGTGGAAGTTCTGGGCACGTAAAAAGAATTCTGATATCTGGTGTTGACGTTATTGATACGCACTTGATTAACTGTTGGCAATGAGAAGAGCCATTCCGGTAATATTCCATGATTTATTTTAAAAACTAAAAGACAGATATTATATATGAACTTCATGTCCATCCTTAGCCAACCCAATCTCTCAAAGAGGGGAGTCACGTGATCATATTTATGCACCCCCCCTATGGCAACTCTTGCAGCAAAATTCTGGAGCCTTTTCACTCGTAACATCTGGGTCTTAGTCGTGGAACCCCAAACACTCAGACAGTAGTTGAGAATACTTAAAATTAATGTTTGTACTACAATTACCCTACAATCAGGCTCGAATCTTTCATAGACTCTGTTCAAGTAAATAAGGGTCCCGTTCACTTTTTTATGTAGTTCATCGATATGAAAATTAAATGTCATGGTACTGTCCATAATAACTCCTAGATTTTTAACCTTATTAGATGGGAAGAGTGAAACATTGTTGAAATTTATACTGATGTTCTCAGGAATGCGGGACAGGTATTGATTTGATCCAAAAATAACAAATTTAGTTTTATTTTCGTTCAGTAAAAGACCATTACTGTTAAAATAACTTTTGGCACAGTTTAATATATCTTCAGCCCTTTTTAAGATTTCAGGAATTCTATCAATGTCACCAGTAAGCATAATCTGGGTGTCATCAGCATACATAACAAGTAGGCAATCTCTTATAAATTGAGGTAAATCATTAACATATATTAGGAAAAGCAGAGGACCCAAAATTGAACCCTGAGGAACTCCAAAACTGATATCTAGAGAGGAAGAGAGAGTCGAGCCCATTCGAACTGATTGAATTCGATCTTTCAGATAATTTTCGAACCAAAATGAGTCAACATGAACTTTGGAAAGTTTTCTCATTAGAATTTGATGGTGTACACTGTCAAATGCTTTAGACAAATCTAACAATAATAAAAGTGATATTTTCTTATTTTCAATATTACTATAAATTTTATCAGTAATTTTAAGTAGGGCCGTCTCGGTCGAAAGTTTAGGCCGAAAACCGTGTTGTTCTTCACATAATAGACAATTTGATTCAAGGAAATTTATTAACTGGGTGGCAACTACCTTCTCAAGTATTTTAGACAGAATGCTGAGAAGAGAGATTGGCCTATAATTTTCAACATTATTAGTATCTCCACTCTTAAAAACGGGGATGATATAGGGATGCTTCCAGAGGTTAGGATAAATGCCTGTAACAATGGATGTATTAACAATGACTAAAATGAAAAATACTGTAACTGGCAATGAGTCAATTAGGAAGCGAAGTTGTATCCCATCGGAACCACAAGAGTTTGTTGGTTTGAGGTTCTTTATGATAAGAATAAGTGTGACTAAATCGATTGGGTGCGGTCTAAAATTATTGATAATATTTCTTTCAGCTGGAGGCTGGCAATTATGTGGTTGATTAATAATCAAGTCATTATTATCTTGGGACTTTTCATATGTGGACTTACCTATTTCAGCAAAATACTTATTAAAATCATTCACTCGCTTTTCCACATTATCACTGGGAAGGTCAGAATTTTCTAAGATTTCCTTATTTGCAGGAATTATTCTTTTTATAACATTCCAAGTTCCTTTGATATTTCCCCTATACTTGGAAAATTCTTCCCTGAAATGATTTTTCTTCTTTTCGGACAACATTGTTTTAGTAAGGTTTCTTTCTCTTCTATAGGCTCTTTCCATCTCGGAGTTTTGTCTATCAGATTTAAATTGCCTTAGGAGGTCATCTCTCCTTTTCATTTGCTCTTTTAACTGAGAGTCAATCCACGGGGCAGGAGGGCGTGTCATGACTTTGGTTG
>JAXCGZ010000116.1:35000-67500 GCA_037179515.1 Halocaridina rubra | reverse complement strand
GTTGTGGTGAGCTCATCTGATTCTGTCGCTCAAAGAAACGTATCTATGCCCATTATCATTGTTTCTTATAGAAAATGACTTGTTACATTACACGCCACTTCTGAGAACCTATCTTCGCGTTATTCCAAGAACTGGGTGAACACAATAATGAGACAAGCAAAATCTATTTGCAAAAACTTATGTACACAATGTATCTGTAAATTTCAATCTAAATATCATGTAATACTTACTCTCAAATGTAAATATCCACTAATGAGAAAAGAAAATATTATTTTCAAAAACCTATGGAAGCAAATAATTTTCATGCAATACTCACTTTTCAGCAGAGGAAATTATAGCACCAAAAACTCTCTGTGTTAAAGCTATCAAATTTCTTCTATTTGCATCAACATCTTCTGTTGGGTCTAACCTAGCCGGATCCACTTCGTACGAATGTGTGCAATCATCCGTTAGAGGTCGAATCAAAGGTTCCAAGAGATTATGCAAGTAAGAAGCACCATATATCTGGAGAATAGGAGGCAAATAATTATTACGTATATATGTAAATATCCTAGGCAGTTGGGGGAAATAATCAATCAATTCTTTTGGATTGCCCTCTCTGGGGCACCATAGCAGATCAATCATCTCTATATCACCCTATCCCCTGCATACTCCTCTGTCACACCAAACACCCTTATGTCCTCCCTAACCACATCTATAAACCTCCTTTTTGGCATATCTCTCCCCTCCTGCCTGGTAGATCCATCCTCAACATCTTTCTCACAACATATCCCTCATTCCTCCTCAGTACATGCCCAAACCATCTAGATTCACCTCTCCCACCATGTCCTCAAACCGTTCTACCTATACAGTTCAGCTATACTCACTGAGTACATTTTCACCTTTTATTTACTATCCATATGATTTTCAAAATAATAAACACACTGCCTCATCTAAAAACTTGAAAAAAGATACAACAATACTTTCTTTTTATTCATTTGTGCTGTCATAATCTGCAGAATCAAGCTGGGTTGCCAACTGTAGCAAAGCTAGCAGGGTTTCTTACTGCAGAAGAGTTGATGGAGTTGCCAACTGTAGTAAAGCTAGCTGGGCTGTTGACTGTAGTAAAGCTAGCGGGGCTGCCAACTGTAGCAAAGCCAGCAGGGTTGCCAACTGTACCAAAGTCCAGTAGGGTTGTCAACTAGAGCAAAGCTAGTAGGACTAACAACTGTAGCATAGCTAGCAGGGTAGCCAACAGTAGCAAAGGTGGAAGGTTTCCCAACTGTGGCATAGCTAGCAGGGTTGCCAACTGTAGCAAAGCTAGCAGAGCTGTCAACCATAGCAAAGCCCGCAGGGTTGCTAACCATAGCAAAGCTAACAGGGTTGCCACAAGTGTATAAAATAATAATAATAATAATAATAATAATAATAATAATAATAATAATAATAATAATAATAATTACATAGGATGGTATTTATTTCCCCAATTCTGCAGTTTCCTCCTACAATAAAGGACTTCAAGAACTCTATTCTTTTTTTTTAGCTCCCAAGTGATATGAAAATAAAATCTTTCAACTTCTCATATCAGGGGTCTCAACAGCACATCAATCGTCTCTATATTGCCCCATCTCCTGCATCTTCCTCCTCTGTCATACAAAACACACCTTCATATCCCTCCTCATCACATCCTTAAACTTCCTCTTTTGTATACCTCTCTCTCTCCTTCCTGGCCTCCCAATCTCAGCATCTCTTTCCCAACTTACCCCTTATCCCTCCTCGGCACATGCCCAAACCATCTCAGTCTCGACTTTCTTCCCATGTCCTCATACCCGAGTCTATCTACATTGCACCACACATCCTCATGTCCTCCCTCACCACATCCATAAGCCTCCTCTTTTGCCTCACTCTACCCCTTCAGCCTGGCATCTCCATCCTCATGATCCCTCTCCCAATATACCCCTCATCCCTCCTCATCATAAATCCAAACCATCTCAGTCTTCCTTCCTCCACTGCACCAAACACCCTCATGTCCTCCCTCATCACTTCTGTAAATGTCCTCTTTGGCCTACCTTTCTCCCTCCTGCCTGGCACCTTTATCATCAGCATCCATTTCCCAATGTATCGATCATCCCTCCTCACCACAACCCTAAACCATCTCAATCTTGCCACTAGAAGCACTAGGAGATAGGAAAATAATTTTTTTAATTTATCACTGAAGAATATCCTGAAAAATATTACTCACCTTAAAGCAAAAAGACATGATTTTACTGCCAAGTGAATTGCCTCGGAATAACGTCTGCATACAATCAGACACTTCGACTTCTTTATAAAACATGTTCCATAATAAAGGAGATAACAAATGTTTGGCATCAAAGAGTGTGACAAAAACCCTGGCTAGTTCATCCTGTAGAGTGAATGAAAAGGATAAAAATGTTATAGTATACAAAGATTACGCACCGTAAACTTAGGAAATACATAAAAATCTTACAGAGAGAAAATATTAATTTCAAGTACAACAGAACCACGGTTGTCAAACGCCTCCCTTCTTGAACAAATTGGTTCGCAAACATATATTGCAAACAAGATATGCACTGGTTTCTCAACAGAATCTTGGTTACAAACATATTTTACGAACAATGAATGCATTGGTTTTCGAACAAAAGCTCGGTTCCTGAATATATTTCATGATTAAATAACGCACAGATTGCTGAAAATAATCTCAGTTCCTGAACACACAAGCCACATCCTCCGCGGACTGGAAGAGTCCATTACGCCGTAACCTCTGCTCACTGAAACTCCCTCTTGAAATGAATTTTTTTTTCAATTTGCTAATAAAAGAAAAAATTCTACTTTTGCCCTCCAACAACACTATCTTTTTATTCATTTGTGAAGTCATAATCTGCAGAAGCAATCCAAGCAGGATGGTGGGGGGAAATGTAGCAACCCTTTGTCCCCAAGGAGCTAAGAGAAATGATCAGTGTTTATTTTGACTAGTGGTGAATGTGTTCTTTGGCTCAGACGCCCCTCTTACAAAGGAGCCTGGGGCCATTGTACATATTAAAAAAATTATTAAATGAGCCACCATGGGCCAAAGAAGGATAGTAATAACAGCAAAGTGCAAAGAAAAGTGGTTAGAACCACAAGAAAGTATTAATGGAAGGGAACTCCCCTTCTTAACAAGAACATCTCTCTCCTCCTTCTTAACCACCTTCAAATTATGACATCAACTCTCCTCCGTGCAGGTACAGTATAAAAACATTTTCATTTAAATTTTAAGGAGGGGGTAAGAATATCTCCTTTGTGTTCCCTTGCACGTCGTAAAATTCGACTAAATGGGGGGGAGCAAATAGAAAGGGAGTTGTCTTCTCTGTATTTTCCTACCACTAAGAGTCAAGTTTTTTGCTTTGATTCAGCCACCCCTAAAGAAGGGGATTATGGCTTTTGGATGTAGAGAATTTATTTTTATTATTTCTGTGCAATATCGAACGACTTTCATTGTTTCTGTATACAAAGTTAGGCATGAAGTACTGTTATTACAACTTAAATAAATCACCTGGGGTTCAAGAATGGATTAATTCAATTCACATTAACCATATACCTGCGAAGTTATCTTTTAGGGACCTATTCCTTCACGGGATAAACTGCATAGTTATCTCATCTGGGAATTAGATAATTTCATATTAGCGCACCATTCCTTTGGGTAGTTATGATATGGAAATACCGTATATTTCGGTGTATAAGTCGGCCTACAGATAAGTCGACCCAAAAATGAGAGTAATTTTTTATGATTTTTGCTAATATCTGAGATATAGGTCGACCTCTAAAATACAGAACTCGCCTACCGTAAATTACCGTATATATATATATATATATATATATATATATATATATATATATATATATATATATATATATATATATATATATATATATATATATATATATATATATATATATATATATATATATATATATATATATATATATATACAAAAATATAAATATATATCTGATGTTATCCTAGATGTTGTTATATAACATTTCTGTGGTCAAAAAAGGGTTGGTGTGAACGCACTTATACCGTAAATTGTTTTGTTTCGTCAGCGATCAGCTGATCGGAAATTTTACAAATGGCTGCATGATGTTTACATTGTTATGGTCTTTTTCCTTTGATTAATAGCATTTTGTGGAATTTTAAGGTAATGGTAGCTCTATTACATTATTAGTGTCGAATCAGAATGTGAATTGATTAAAATACAAGTATTTACATTAGTAGCTACATGTATTTACATCGATAGTTACCGCACCGAGGCTGTTGTCGGTATTAGCCTAAGGTTAGGCCTGATTTCCTGTACCAATATGTCACAAGATTTCAAGGTTTGCTTTTTGTGATTGTTATATAAGTCGACCCTCAATTTTGGGCTGATTTTTGGGGGCTAAAACATCGACTTATACACCGGAATATACGGTACATATCTGGCACCTGTTTTAGTGTTACCATATATGAGTTGACACTGTTTTCCAATTGAAGGATTCAGAAGCTTTCATATTGTCAAGGGGGGTTAGTACGAGGGTTTTGCACTGCGGCACGGCAGTTTGTTCGTGAATTGAAGTGTAATTAATTTCTTTGAAAAGTCGCAGGGAAAGGATAATCCAATTCACATTAATTCTTAAGGGAAAAATGCTTTAGGTTTTTTAACATATCGGTTACTGAACAACCTTTAAGAATCAATTAAATTCAAGAACCAAGGTTCCACTACTGATATCACTGACTTTGAAACTTGCTACTGCATAAAAGCGTTATAATATAAATATAAAAAAATATAAGACTTCAGTTACCTTTCATCAGGAAAATAAAATAAACTAAAATAAAATAAAATAAATTCTTAAATTATTTTATAATATATATATATATATATATATATATATATATATATATATATATATATATATATATATATATATATATATATATATATATATATGATGAACGTATACAGTACATATAAAAAAAAATTAATGGCTACAACTCCTTTTCATGTTTAAGTTCATAACTTAGGTCTCCAAGTTGATGATCCCCCTGAGGGGAGGGAAAAAATACCTCCTCCTTGTTCCCCTGTTTGTCATAAAAAAACCAACTGAATGGAATGGTGCAAGAGGGATGGAATCCCCTCCTTCGCATTTTCCTCCCACAATGAGTCAAGTTTCTTGCTCTGACTCAACCACCCCCCTTGTAAGGGGAATTATAGCTTTTGTATACGAACAAAAGTTTATGATGAACACATACACAAAGCTGACAGGGACAGAACCCCATATATAGATAGATAGTATAGATAAACATAGTCTAGTAAAACTGTTCTCCAACTTATTCATGTATTCAGTGAGCAGAGTAAGTGTATGATGATCTTGTATAAAAAATGACAAACAAGCACCACACGGTAATTACCATTTGAGGCGTTACAACAACAGAAGCAAGTGCCATTGCAATGGGTAGTTCCCCTTTATCACCAATCATGGTCACTAACTGCACAAGCTGTTCATAACGATCAGCAAGGACAGTCTCGGCCAAGGTATCAAACTCGGTCCCTTGTTGCAGGATCTTTGTTAGCACCTGGAAATAAAAGATAGAGAATTTTACCATTTTGCTTCATTTGTGCACTGCTTTATTAGTCACAATTAGCCCCATTCGAATGGGAGTAGACACAAACATGTTGGAGTAGGAGGTTGAAGGCTGGATGCCCTTCCTAACACTCTTAGGTTTCCTGAATCAAATGCTCTCCCTAGTGCACTACTGCTGCCTCGAAGAGAACTTTACCATAAACACTTTACCATAAAATTTTCAAAGCTAAAAGCATAACTATTTTATTCAAACAGTCTGCACTAAAAAACAGTCGGTGCTAAAAAAATATATTGAAAATATTTATTCTCCTTCACTCTGCATTAGGAAATTTTCAAAGGCTTTGATAATACGACCATACCTACTATGCAAAAAATACCAGCAATAATACAATACCCACCTCAATAAATGCCGCTCTCGTCTGCAAGTCTTTGTGGTATCCCAGACCAATAGAATGCATAAGGCCAGAGTCAATATTAGCTGACAAGAGATTCGACATGGCTTGAATGGTGGCATTGCGAAGTGTGGAGAGCTTGCCCGGTTGTACCCGCTGACGGGTGACGTCTTTCTCAGCCTGAAAAGAAGAGGCACACTAACATTATTTACCCAATAGCTAATGTCGATGAATGTGTTGTTGCTGTTTTTCCCTGAGATGCCTTGCTACACAGCCTTGAGTCCCTAAGGAATATCACAGCTATCCTGGGCTTTCCCCTAGAGCTCTCAGGGGGTGTAAGATGTGTTGGTGGTGCATGTAGCTGTGTGCAGTGCAGTCCTCTATAATGTGTTTCACGATGTACAAGAGAGTGTTGTTGTTGTTTGCCATTTTTATGTGTTACTATTAATCCCTATTAGAGTAGGGGGTGGAAACACAGGTTAGAGCTGGGGAATTAGACTGGATATGTTAAACTTGTTATATCCTAAAATATTATTACATAATTCATACATAGTCCCTCCCTGAGGGGGGAGCAAGAATACCTTCTCTGTGATCTCCTGCATGTCATTGAAGCCAACAAAATGGGGCAGAGCATGGTGAACTGGATAGCTCCCTTTGTATTTTCCTCCACAGTGAGTCAAAAACACCAGCCCCATGTTCCCCTGCATGTTAAAAAAGTTGACTAACTGGGGCAAAGCGAGAGAACTGGGAATCCCCTCCTAAGTGTTTTCCCTCCCACAAAGTCAGTACAGTACTTAACTTTGCTTTGACTCAATCACCCCCTTAGACGATGGTATTATGGCCTTTGCATATAGAGAGACAGATCATATACTGTATATATATATATATATATATATATATATATATATATATATATATATATATATATATATATATATATATATATATATATATATATATGAAAGAAAAATTTTAGTTATATTAATCCTTTCGTAAAGAATTATTTGGCTTTCGATAAAGGACAGTATCACAGCTTTTCCCATGTTTTAGTAGGGTTGCTAAGTCTCACTAACCTCTTAAAAGCTCTACAATTGTAAGTATTTTAGGAACTGGAGCCAGTTCAACAGAGCTGGCTTGCTCCAAAAGTAGCTTGCTATCTATGTATAAAAGCCATAAGCCCCCTTACAAGGAGGTACTGGTTGAGTCACAGCAAAAAATTTGACTCTTAGTAAGAGAAAAGTACAAAAGAGAGGATTCGTGTTCCCTCGCTCTGCCCTCATTTAATCAGTTTTCACAAGATGCAGGAGAAAGCAGAGGAAGTATTCTTGCTCCACTCAAAATTATGTAAGAATAACTACAGCTCAAAAAGCAGAAACAGCTACGGCTAACTTGGAATAATTATGGCTAATGAAGGCTAATTAGGCCTAATTACAGTACAGTTTGCAAAGCCAGAAAAAACACACGAAATATATTACTAGATAGAATACAAACTTAACACGTCTTCAGAAATCATAAAGTTAGTTCTATAAAAAAAAATGGGACCAAAAAAGTGACAGAAAAATGGACCAAAAATGTACCTCTAAACTGAATTATAATGGAATAAATAGACCAAGAAATTATTAAATATATTACTAAAACAATAAAATCTCAAAAAATTCCTCAAAATTCTTAAAGCCAGGTATATAAAGCCACTAGGAATGAAAAATTAGGATCTTGTATTGAAAAGTAACCCTAGGGAACTCTAAGGTTACTCATACTTAAAGGCACGTAATCCTAACCTAAATCAAGTAAATGCAATCCAAAAAATAACCCATCCAAACCCTCCCAACCTGACATGTCCTGCCCCAATCTTACCTATCCTGAACCTAATCTAACCCAAACCAATCCAACCCAACCCTCCAAACTTGACACAACCCACCCAATTTAACCTAATCCCATCCAACTTATACTAACCCAACTCAACCTCACCTAACCTTACCCAACATCCTAACTAAACAATTTACAAGGTTATTTAAGTTTACATGGGGTTCTGGGGGATACTCCTCTTTAAAAGATCCGAAAACTAACCTTGTAGGGCTTTTCCGTCGTCATACCAGCATTGACCTCTTGGGCTTCCATGCAATCGTTGAGGAGGTTCATGAAAAGGGTGAAATACTTGAGAAAGAGCTGGGATTTGGCCTCCATTAAATCTCCTCTGTCACTCTCCTCAGGCTGCAAGGGAAGCCCTCTCAGAAGAGCTGCAACGGCCTCCATACACGCCTGGTCGAGTTCGCGGCAGTAGCTCGTTATGTCGTACTGCATGTAGATGCTGCCCACGAGAAAATACAAAAATAGTTATAGAAAAACTATTAAAACATAACATAACAGATTTAAAAATGTGGCATTGCTATCATTTTTTCATAATTATAATAAGCCAAGCAACAAGTCCAGCTGGATATAGCAAAAGAGTTTAGAGCAGACAGCTCTATGAGGGTAAGGAGCTTATGAGATTAAGGAAAAATAAGAAAAATAATAAAATTATAATGAATAGTACAACTCACTACTTCAATACTGGGATTATTCCACTATAATTCAAAAAATTCAACATAAAAGATTCCTTAATAAAAACTTACTTGTGAATAGCTTTAACTTTTGAGACTCCATTAACTCCACAATGTCATATTTTCAAAGCTAATAGTGGATTATTTGTTAAAAACTTCACATTTTTTAGGCAAATTGCATCTATCAAAATCCCAAGTGCTCTCTCTCCAACACATTTCAAAGAAGAGCTGTGTCCAACAGCTCAGAGATCACAAAGAATTTGCACTTATGCAACTATTCATATCAGTTTTATGAAGCAGACTTTGATGCTGAAATTTCAAAATAATAGTGGAATAAAGCCAGTATTGCAACAATGAGTTGCATATTTCATAAAATTTATTTTTTTCTATCTTCTCTTTTTCCTTTACCTAACTAAGTTGCTGACACCTGCAGGAGCCATCAAGGTTCATCTAGTCTTTTAAATTTTTTCAGCAAGGCTTGTTGCTTGGTTTATAATAATAATAATAATAATAATAATACTAATAATAATAATAATATTAATAATAATAAAAATAAAAATAATAATAATAATAATAATAATAATAATAATAATAATAATAATAATAATAATGAAGTCATAAACAGAGACCTGAAGCATCTACTGAAGCCTTAGGATTACAGAGGGAATCAATTCAGGCTTCTACTCTGAATTTTTAACTCTAAGTGAGTCATTAAAGACCGGCACACATTTATTCTCCTCCTGAGTATGGAATTAGGGTAGTTATTATCAATATAAATAATAATAATAATAGGAACAATAATTATGAGTAATTTTTCTACTCTCTTTATATACAAAATAAAGACTATAATTCTCCTTTAAAGGTGGGAGGAGGAGTAAAAGCAAACACTTGACTCTTCATGGGAGGAAAGTACAAAGAATAGAGATTTTCAGTTCCCTTGCTTGGTCCTATTTAGTCAGACTTTAAGACATGAAGGGAAACATGGAGGAGGTTTTCTTCCCCCCTCAGGAAGAATAATAATAATGATAATAGTAAAAATAACAATAATAATAGCAATAAAAATAATAATAAAATTAATAATCATAATAATAATAACTTACTTAGATACAGAAGAGACATCGATGGTACCGGGAGGTGCTATCTGATGAGAATTTCCCATGACCCAATCAGTAAGATAGTCGACCATCTTATTGCGAAATTTCATCTCCTGGCGGAAGGCCAGGTCATCTCTTCTCTGCATCATGACCTCAACGAGTTGACACAGCTTCGTTTTGATGTGTAAGGTATGCACCGTGGTATCCAAGTGACGGACATACCTTGGGGAGGAGGACAAAATTAGAAGTATCTATCTATATACTAAAGCCATAATCCTCCTTATGAGGGTGGTGGCTGAATCAAAGCAAATACTTTACCCTCTGTGGCAGGAAATACAGAGGAGAGGATTCCAATTTTTCTCACTCCACCTCATTTAGACGACTTTTACAACATGCAGGGGAACACAGAGAAGGAGAATCTCAATATACAAAAGCCTTAATACCCCTTATAAATGGGTGGGTGAGTCACAGCAATAAACTCAAACTCTTCCTGTGAAGAAAATATAAAGGAGAGGATTCCCAATCCCCTTCATCTGCCCCATTTAGTTGACTTTTATGATATGCATGGAGGAGATTCTCAATATAAAAAAGCCATAAGTCCCCTTAAAAGGGAATGGCTGAGTCAGAGCAAATAACTTGAATCTCTGTGAGAGGAAAATTGAGAAGAGGGGATTCTCAGTCCCGTCATCCTGCCCCCAAGGTGTCGACTTTTAAAAATGGAGGAGGTATTCTTGATCCCCCCTTCAGTAGATATTTAAAACACATTTTTTCTCTTTGAAATAAAACCTCTAGTCCCTAAAATACTTTTGAATGTTATTTGTTTTTCTGTAGCTTAGTGAGTTTAGTAGGGTGTCTAGACAATACCCCCTAAGACAAATGCCCCCTGGACAATTACTCTGAGTGATTGCCATCAATAACAAGTACTTTTAAGTTAGGTTAGGTTTAGTCAAGCAACATGACATTAAAGAAAACGGAAAAAAAAGAAACACTTTTCATTTGAGTTATGATAAGTCTTTGGAAGGCCAATCATCCCACAGGCAATTTCCCCAGGAGTAGTTGTCCTAGAACCGTTTAATGGACACACATGTTGGAGCAAGAGGATTAAAGCTAAAGAAAATGAATGTAGAATTTTTCTCATCCCTTTCACAAGAACATTTAGGTAAATAATACACAGTTTACTGTGTCACAGTCCCCATTCACATGGAGGTAGACACAGACACATTGAAGCTGGGGGATTAAGGCTAAAGAAAATTACTGACTTACCTCACAATTGCCAGCATCATAGGTTCGATGGTGGTGACGCCGAGATTTTCTGACGGATGATCCGTTTTATTTTCCAAAACGTTCTTCATGATAAATATTATGTGCTCGATGAATTGGGTGTTGAGTTCACTTACGATAACCTAAAAAGAAATAATTTAAATGACACTAATACCTACATATACAATGCCCGCAATTCCCCTTGAGAGGGAGGTGGCTGAGTCAAAGTACACACAGTTACCAAAAGATAATATACCTCAATCACTTATCATAGTTCCTTGGGGATAGAGCTGCTCCAATCTGCCCACCACCCTGCTGGGGTCAAATGCAGGGTAAGTGGGGGAGGATTTTCTACTTACGGTATATATATATATATATATATATATATATATATATATATATATATATATATATATATATATATATATATATATATATATATATATATATATATATATATATATATATATATATATATATATATATATATAATATATATATATATATATATATATATATATATATATATATATATATATATATATATATAGTGGCCGTAATTCCCCTTGTAAGGGGGTGGCCGAGTCAAAGCACACACATTCACCGGAAGTTAATATACCTTGATCACTCCTCTTAGCTCCTTGGGAAAAGGGATTACCAATTCCCTGCCACCACCCTGCTTGGGTCAATCACAGTTTAAATAACTTAGGATCTTATGCGGTCAGGCCCAATAGCTGCAGCTTGCTTACTCTAACTGCTTCAACACATGGCAATCCCACCCACACCCACCCATTTTACTGTGCTAAAAGAAGTAATTATAAACATTATCGAACAAGAAACAAATGAATAATGCTGATAACGTACCTGCCCTTGTTGGTCAAAGAATTTATCTACGATAACTTTTGTCTGGTCAAAGAGGATTGGGTACAGAAGAGGCGACATCTCGTGTCCAACAAGTTCCTTAACGTGTTTTTGAATCTGCGTTCCATATTTCTCATTATTACAGACCAAGAGTTTCAGTAAGTGGCCAACAAATCTGAAAAAAAATTATTATAATTATCATTATTATTATTATTAATATTATTATCATTACTATTTGTATTATTATTAGCCAAGCAACAAGCCAGGCTGGAAAAAGGCTAAGACTATTAACCAGAAGGCTCCAGCAGGAGAAGCGACTTGGTGAGAAAAAGGAATATGAAAAGATAAAAAAAAATAAAATTATACAAAATTAGAATAAAAATAAAATAAGTAATACAGATGCTTGAGCAAGGTACTGTACAGTACTAATAAATTTCTATTAAGGAGACTCTGATGCTGAATTTTTTTAATGAGAGAGAAATAATGACTGTATTGCAATACTGAGTTGTACAGTTTTATATATTTTTTTCTATCGTCTCTTTTTTTCCTTTTCCTCACCAAGTTGCTTCTCCTGCTGGAGCCATCTGCTATACAGACTTTAACTTTTTCCAGGTGGGAAATGGGAGAAAACATTATGAAAGGGGGGAGTGTGGTATGAGAGTTTCATCATTTGAAAGGGGAGAGAGGTACAAGAAAACTAAAATAGGAGAAGGGGTGAGACAGGACTGCGAGTGGGGGGTTGGTATGATGTATAAAAGTTAGTGGGAATTTCCTGAAAACAGCAATACAAGAGACAAGAACTGGAAGGGTATGATGAAAACCTGATACCTCTTTTCTTTTGCTATCGAGGTATTAAGCTGCTGAATGAGCCATCCTGCAATCATGTATGTAAACAATACTGTTGTTATTGTTCCAATGCTGCCTAAGTTAACAGCTCCACGTCTCTAAAGAAGGGACTGCCTATCCTGGAATTTCCCAAAGAGCTTTCGATGACTGTATTTTGTCTTGTTGGCATATATGATTGAAAGCAGCGCCATCTTTCATAAGGTGTTTGATTTTTTTACGAGCTGTATTACATCCTGGACAGCCATCACAGAAAGAGTAATCTAAACTCTTCAGATAACCAGTTAACTGATTATGGATATATTTGCAGTGGCTAGAATGGGGGAGGCGAGGAGGCACCAAAGAGAGAGTATTTATGTATGATATTGTGTGCTAGGCATTGTTTTAATGTTCTTTGGTGAGTGCGGAGAATGTGCCATGTAGTGTAGTGGGTGAAGGTGATTTTTGGAGGCTGCAGCGATTATAATACTGTTAAACACTTACTGCGTTACTGGACAATACTGCATATCCTGGTTCGTATTGGGGAGCACAGCTGGCTTTCGTATATCCACTGCCAAGCTGGAAATAATACCAGGCGGTCTTGACGGAGATTTCCCTAGCAAACAAACGCCTCCAAGAGCACAAAGAAATCCTGTCATGTTTGCCCATTCATTCACCTGATCCTGAGCCTAAAAATTAATTAATGAAAGTTTCACGTGATGAAAAGTAAAATAGTTAATGAATATATTAAATGGATCTGGTTTAAAGTAAAAGTACTTCAAACACGGAATTTCCATAAGCTTTTAACCTCTTCCCTGGCAACAATGAAATATCTTATTTTTGCCTGTCTCACATTTACTAGCAAAGAAGAAACATCTAGTCAAAGTTTCCATACAAAATTACACTTTGAATAAGTATTCTCCCCCATTCCGGTTCTCATAAAGCCTTCCTAAGGCATAAGAGTGTGTGTTCGTGTTGGTCACACACTAACTACAGCAGCTAACAAACAGGCGAGACGTATCAAAAATTAATTTTCTTAATTTTTTCTTATTTTCTCTACAATTACAAAGTTTTATGGAAAAAATATGCCAGTGAAGAGGATAAACATTAATATCATCCTGAAGAAGTGATAATATAAAATAAAGTCGACAGACTTTTTACTTAGAAATCTAGATCGTATAAAAAAGGTTCAATCATTAACTGACCTCTAGCTCATGCTCGCTACTCTGATGTGAATGTCTTCTTTTACACACAGATCGGTGAAAACTGTCTGTGATTTGTGCATCGTCCAACTTGGCTTTTGGGAAAGAAACGAGAAGTTTTGTGGAGTTTTCCCAGTTGATAAATGTATCTTCCCATGCCTGGAATAAATATAAAAACTTATGAAAACATTCTATGTGTGGGGGAAATAATCAAGTATATTTTACTAACACCCAGTACATTAAATATCCCTATAAATTGTTAAGTTATTTTACTTATTTGGGTTAGGTACCTAATCAAACTTAACATCAATTTAAGAGGTTAGTCAATGTATTGAGGTCACTAATCTTTATTTAATCCATTGTATATTTGTTTTTGCATCACTTTTAATCTCCATTATGAGGGTGGACGAAGACATAGTTTGTTTAGGGAATTAAGGCCGGATGCCATTCTAATTGCCCCACAGTGGTCTTGATCACAGGTCTGTCAACTCCCAAGTCAAGTATTCTAACCACTCAGCTACCCTGGTCCCCAAATATATGAAAATGCTAATTGATTCTTGACACAGGGGACAGCAGTAGTGCAGTAATTAAAGTGCTCGACTAGATAAGTGACAAACCCGTTGAGTCTAACCCCATTAAAATGAGGATTAATTGTGACACACAAAACCGCACATTCATATTTGAGACAGCAGTAGCGTAGTGGTAAGAGCACTAGCCTTGAGAAGTGACAAGCCCATGTCTGAGCCCATTGCCAGTTATTAGGAACTGGAGATTAAGGTCAGAACTGGGGGATTAAGGTTGGATGCACTTCCTAACACCCAGTAATAGAATCAAACTCACGTTAGTCACTTATCAACTCACAGGCTCTATTGCTGAAACTACTGGGTCCTCTATATGGTAGCTTAAGAGATACGCATTATAAAATTGAACTAAAAGTATATAAAACAATTTGATTACAAATAAATATGAAACAGATTTAAGATCAGCTAAGAAAAATAAGCAATATAATAGTCTTGAATTACCTGTAAACAACCAGGTGTCCATTTTTCAATTTGTTCTTAGCAAGGCCTTAATACGCTTCTGAAGTGCCGCCCGACCTGTAAATACGAGGGTTTGCAAATGAAAAAAAATTACCAAATAACATCAATTTGACATTTTAAAATACATAAACATACTTTCTTTTTTTGCATTTTTTGTATCGTGTAACAATATCTCTCTCTCTCTCTCTCTCTCTCTCTCTCTCTCTCTTCTCTCTCTCTCTCTCTCTCTCTCTCTCTCTCTCTCTCTCTCTCTCTCTCTCTCTCTCTCTCTCTCTCTCTCTCTCTCTCTCTCTCTCTCTCTCTCTCTCTCTCTCTCTCTCTCTCTCTCTCTCTCTCTCTCTCTCTCTCTCTCTCTCCCTCTCTCTCTCTCTCTCTCTCTCTCTCCTCTCTCTCTCTCTCTCTCTTCTCTCTCTCTCTCTCTCTCTCTCTCTCTCTCTCTCTCTCCTCTCTCTCTCTCTCTCTCTCTCTCTCTCTCTCTCTCTCCTCTCTCTCTCTCTCTCTCCAACAACAACACCAACAAACAAAAACTGATATTCACATTTTTAAATTTGAAACTTAAAATATTTGTCTTACCATTGAAAAAGAGATCTTGTAACAGTGAATAACCCCCAGAATTCCATGGAAAGTTGAATAACCCCATAAATTGTTAGCTTGGAATGGGATGTGGATGGAGTTTGTTGAGCTGAAGGTGGGTTGGGGTGGGTTGGGTTGTGTTGGTTGGGGTGGGTTGGGTTGGGGTGGGTTGGGGTGGGTTTGGTTTGGTTGGGTTAGCTTGGGTTGAGACGGTAGGGTTAGCTTGGGTTGAGAGATGGTTGGGATGGGCTGAGGGATGGCTGGGTTGGGTTGGGTTGGTTGAGGGATGGCTGAGTTGGGTTGATGGATGGCTGGATTGGGTTGTATTGAAGGTGGGTTGTGTTGGGTTGGGTTAGTTAAGGGTGGGTAGGGTTGGGTTGGTTGGGGTGATTTGGGATGGATTAGATTGGTGGGGTTGGGTAAGGTTGGGTTTGTTGTGGGTGGGTTTGGGTGGATTGGATTGAAGATGGCATGGGTTGGGTTGTTGGGGGTTGGGTTGGGTTGGGTTGGGTTGGGTTAGATTGGATTGGGTTTGAGTAAGTTGAGTTGGACTGGGTTAGGTATGGCGGAGAGGGTTGGGTGGATTGGGTTGGGTTGGGTGGTTAGTGTGAGTTGGGTCGAGTTGGGTAGGGTTGGGATTGGTGAGGAGGGTGGGTTGGGTCAACTTGAATTGGGTTGGGATGAGTTGGACTGGGTTAGTTAAGTTCAGTTAGGAGAGGTTAACTTAGGTTTTGTTTGATTAGGTGACTTGCCTTGTAAATATGAATAATCCAAGAGCACAATGGGGCTACTCTTCTATACAAGATCTATAAACAGCAATCATGCATCCATACATACATATACAATGTCTCCATTCCCCCTTGTAAGGTAAGTGGCCGAGTCAAAGAGCATACATTCACCAGAAGCTAATATAGCTTCATCATTCCTTTTAGCTCTTGGGGGATAAAGTATTGCCACAATTCCCCCCCACCACACTGACTGGGTAATCCACAGGGTAAGTGGGCAAGGCTCTTCTGCAATCATACAACAAACAAGAAAAAATTCTCTTACCCTGATAAGGTTGTTGACTAAACAACCTTGATTCCAAAGAAGCTGCATTAAAAAACATAAAATATTTCAAATATTTCAGTCGATAAATTGCAAACGTAAAACATCGCAAATTACTGTGTGGCATATGAGGCGCCTAGTAATATACTGTATTCGGTGTCAAACTACAAAATGCAAGAAAATGCATTTAAAATTTCAAAACCATGTTATTTTGATTTATCATTGAAGTTTAACATCAAACTAACCAGAGTGGCTACCAAGATATCAGTTTTCATTTTGTGGAACTCTTGAATACGTTTTCTGGTATTTTCTAGTTTTAGAGCTTAACCCAGTATAGTACTAGGCACCTTAAATTTATTCTTATTCACCCTACAGCTAATTAACCTCTTCACAGCCAACGAAGATATATCTTGTTTCTGCCTGTCTGACATTTCTCGGCATGGATGAAATATCTTGTCAAAAAGTTACCAAAATAAATTAAGCTTTAAACAAGCATTCTTGTGCATTCTGGCTCTATCTGAGCCTTCCTAAGGTAGAAATGAGTATTTTAGTGTTAATCATATGTCCATCAACCCTACTTACAGGTGAGATGTATGAAAATTCACTTCATTCAATTTTTCCTCCCTTAATTTATCTGGAATTACAGTCTTTTGGGAAAAATCTCCCAGTGGAGAGGTTAAATCATCAAGGAAGTACAGGTTTCTCAAAGCTAATTCTAATACATTACATCAAGAAAAGTTTTTATAGGTATGATCCACCCTTATTTCCCCGGCTCAAACCTGTCTGTGTGATCCCTATGAATGGAAATTACTAGTGACACATAAACTGACAAACAACAGCAACAAATAATCTGAGATCATCTATTACTAACTTCATGAAGTGAGATTGACTTTCACACTCATATTTACCTTCTCTATTCATGGAGTGACAAACCCATGTTCGAGCCCAATGTGGTATGAGTAAGGGCAGCCAGCCAACATTTACCAGCTCCAACTTGTCTGTGTCCATCCCCACTCAAATGGGGATTAATGACACATAACACAGCAACACAACATGGGGACCGTGGTAGCTCTATGGTTAGGGTGTTCAATTCGGCAAGCAACAGCAACATGTTAGAGCCTACTATGGGGTGCTAGGAAGGGCATCCAGCCTTAATTCCCCAGCTCCAACCAGTTTTTGCCCATCCCATTCCGGTTTAAATTAATGGTTACATATAAAACAGCAAATATATACCTGCTTGTCAAAATAACCAATTCATATGGATACAGGAGTTGAGGCTAGAAATCCGTCACTCCCATAATTTTTCTATTGAAGTAAAATTACTGGCTGAGTAGGGGAGAGTGGCTAAGTTATATTACAGTGTTAAAGCCCTACTACCTCAATTCTCTTCCTACAATTATGACCACTTGGTTAAAAATTAAGTACATATACAAATATAACGGCCACAATCCCCCTTGTAAGGGGGTGGCCGAATCAGGGCACACACTTACCAAAAGCTAATCTACCTCCATCAATCCTCTTATTGGGGACCAAGGGTTGCCACAATTTCCCTCAACCATCCTGCTTGGATTACACATAGGACTAGTAGCAAATGATCATATGCCATGAGGCTCAAAAGTTGCAGCCAGCTTAACCCCCCACACCCACTGTACCAGATTACTTTTGTAGCAGGTACAAGAAATCCCTTTGGACAGCATCATCTACACATAATCTTTCACCAGTCATTCCTATCGCTTGCAATCCAATCATGACAATTACCTGTTGTTAAGATAGTCGAAGCGGCAGCCAGTTCTTGATAAACGTGATAATTAGGCAGGAGGTAGGTGACAGTCGCCGTCACTTCATCCCAAACACATCTTATGTCAGCTTCTTCACAGAGTAAAGCAAAGCAGGACATAGCAACCAACACAGCATCTATATCTATGCTCCAAAGGTACATGAGGAACACAACCTGCAAAATAAGAAAGACAACCTGTAATAAAGCTTTGCATCTATGTCCAAAGGTATACAAGGAACACAACCTGTAAATATAATAGGTTTGTATATATGTATATGCTAAAGTTCATAAGGAACACAACCTGTAAAATACGAGTTTAGCTATAACGTTTCTGCTCCAAAAAGTACATAAGGAACACAATCTGTAAACATAAAAGTTTTGAATATATGCCTATGCTATATTGGTAAATAAGGAAGATAATCTTTAAAATAAAGAATACAACCTGCAACATAAAGCTTTGCAACTATTCTCCAAAAGTACATAAGGAGTATAACCTGCAAAATCAGTTTTGCATTTATGTCCATGTTCCTAAGGTACAACCTGTAATTATTCTCGAAAGGTACATAAGGAAAACAACCTGTAATTGTTCCGAAAGTACATAAGGAACACAAGTTAAAAATTAAGTTTTGTAGGAACACAAGTTTAATTAGTTTTGTATCTGTCTATGCTCCAAAGGTGCATGAGGAACACAGCCTGAAAAATAGAGTACAGTATTTGTCTATGCTTCAAGGGTATAACACAACCTGTAAAATGGAGTATATGTCTATGCTTCAAAGGTACATAAGGAACAACCTGTAAAATATGAATTTGTATCTATAATGTTCTAAATGTACATAAGGAGCACAAATTATAACTGGAAAGTTTTGCATCTGTTTATGGTCCAAAGGTACATAAGGAATACAACCTGTAAAACAAAAGTTTTGCATATATGTCTATCCCATAAAGGTACATTAGGAACACATCTTGTATAATAAGGACAACGTGTAACTAAAGAGTCTGCATCTTTTGTCTATTCTGTAGACAAAACTTACTGAGCCCAGGCACCAAGAAATATATAAGAAAAAGTGGCAGCTTAAGGACAAGCAGATATTTAAGAATGAAATGATGATAAGAGAGAAAGCAAAGAGAAAGAGACGGAGTGTTGTGACATGTCAGATGGGGAGAGGAAATAAGAGAAGTGTAACAAATATGTCAGAATATTAAGAGCAGATGTAGGCAAAGAAAAAGAAACGTAACTAAAGAAAGACTTAACATCAAGCTGGCCTGGCCAGTTCTATTTAAGTCTAAAAGGCCTTCAGTTGTAGTATATAAATACATATAAGTACATAAAAATACGCAAAAAACTTACCTCCAATTTTATATGCGCCTGCTTGCAGATGGCTATATGAGCACCAATATTACAGTTTGCATAATCCTTGTGACGTAGAAGGAATGCATTCCTACATACAAGGATATCTCTCAGCCATTTGAGAATTTCAGTGTAATTGATAATTTGATGTTGAATGAGCTTCTGAGATATAGAGAACAAGACCTGAGAGCTGCAAAGAGAAAAATGCATTTGTAAATATGCATTTCTATGCACCAATAATGAATTCTTCTATGCATTCTTAATATTCGGTCCAAAACAAGAAATGATAAAGTAACTTCAGTCTTGGCAAAATAAGTATCATTTAACCATGAAAAATAAAATTTTGACGTATTTTTTTCGTATGCCAAGCACCTTTCCAAGAATATATGAAAGAATCTCCTTGCTCGGACTGTGTTTATTACCTCATTTCAGAGATAAAGCGCTCTCTTTCTCTCTCGCTCTATGTCTGAGGATTTAATAAGGATTGCACGCCACAAACATTATGCAATAATAATAATAATAATAATAATTATAATAATAATAATAATAATAATAATAATATTAATCATCTAACCTAACATCCCAAAATGTGTTGATAGGTGCCTCTGGATTCCACATCTCGATTTTTTCCGGCTGATGCAGAACCAAGAGAGCTTCCATGGCCTCTGCAGCAACATCGGGCATGGACGGGTTATGAACGAGGGATACCAAGCCATTTATTAATTCTAAGGTCGAACTCTGTATCTCATGTCCAGCTTTCCCCTGATTCTGTTTTAAAATATAAAAAATATACTATATATCCTTTTAGGGTCAAACTCTGTACCTCATGACCCACTTTTCCCTGCGTCTGTTACAAACTATAAATATATACTTTTTAGGGTCGAACTGCATCTCATGGCCCACTTTGCTCTGATTTCGTTACAATATATAAAAATGTGTATAATTTCAATTAAGCAAGATGAATTATCCTGATACAACAACTGGATATTCACTTAAGTAATAAAAGAATTAGGTAACCTTACACTGGTATACCCTACAATTACTTGTATTCTAAAAGAAAACGTAAACACTTTTTGAGGGAGGTTGGGAGGTAGGATTGCAAGCCCTCTCACTTCCTCCCTATTCCCTCCTTTTTGGTCAATTCACACTACACAAAGTAGAATTCCATCTCCCATCACCTGCTGTTTGCCATTTTATCAACATTAAGTGGGGGTGGACACAGACAAATTTGGTGCTGGGGAAGGTTGGATCCCCTTCCTCACAACCCACAGCAGGCCTGAACAAAGGTTTGACATTTCTCAAGTCAAGCACTCTAACCACAGCGATACTGCAGTAATCACTAGAAATGTATTGTTTAGCTGCCTAATACTTCAGGAAACTTCACCCATAAACTGAAATAACACATGGCAGGAGACCCTTGCCCACTTACCTTGTGGATGACCCAAGCATCATTATCAAACAACCAGGTAATACACACAGGAATATGAGGATATAATGGAATATACACACTGCGCATTCACACGTGGCTTCATGAAAGATATCTGCCCACCTGGTCACTTACCCTAAAAGGTTCACCACGATTCCTCCCCAAAAACCCTGCTTGGGTCATCCACACAGTAAGTGGGAAAGGATCTTGTACCGCAAGGCCCGACAGCTACAGCCGGTTTACCTCCACCCTCTTGTAGATAAAAAGGCTGCCATAATTCCCCACCACAACCCTGCTTGAGTCATCCACAGGGTAAGTGGACAAGCATTTTCTAGTATGAGACCCCAACAGTTACAGCTGGTGTACCCCAACCACTTCAACTCGCAAATGACACAAAAGAGGGAATTTTGACCTACGTTGAGCATGAGCATGGGGTCCGCATGAATGAGTCGCACCATCCAGAGAAGGAGATTTTTGAATGATGGAGCCTCCTCTGATGACTTGTCCTTGAACTTCAAAGTGGAGACTTTTTCTTTTAAAGATAAACTCTGAAAATAAAAAGGCAAAAAAAAAAAAATTTAGGAGTGCTTTTAAAAGGCTAAAATACCCTATGATTTGTTGTTTTTAAAAATATAAAATACCGTATTTATTAGTGCTTAAAACACTGAAATACCCTATGTATTGGTATCTTTAAAATGCCATAATACCCTATGTATTGGTTCTTTCAAAAGGCTAAACTACCCTGAATCAGTGCATTCAAAATGCTATAATGCCACATGTATCAGTGCTTTTAAAGGCAAAAATACCCTACGTACCAAAACTTTCAAAATGCAATGGTACCTTATGTAACTGTGCTTTTACAAGGCTAAAATACCCTATATAAAGTTACTTTTAAAAGGCTAAAATACCCTATGTATTAGTTTTAAGGGCTAAAATATCCTGTCTACCAGTGCTTGTGAAACATCTAAATATCCCATGTATCAATGCATTTAACATGCTAAAATATTCTATGTATCAGTGCTTTTAAAATGTTAAAATACCCTATGTTTTGCTGCATTAAAAAGCTAAAATACCCTACATATAGAAACTTTTAAAGGTAAAAATACCTTATATATCCATGCTTTTAAAAGGATAAAATGTCCTGCGTAATAGTGCTTTTAAAAGGCTAAAACACTGGAAGTATTAGTGCTTTTAAAAGGCTGAAATATTCTATTATATGCACTTTTAAAAGGTTAAAATTATTTGCACTCTCCAAGCTGTACATTTACAAACAAAAGATTCTCCTTCCTCTAAGTATGGCAAGTATACATAAACTCTAGCAAGAGATGAGATATTGTTTGATGTTTTATATGTCACTGTGAATACCCATTATGGGGGTGGATAAAGACAGGTTGGAGTTGGGGATTAAGGTGGATGCCTTCCATAATGTCCCACAGTGAGATCAAACCTGCAATAGTCACTTCCTGACTCACGAACTTTTTCATGAGTTACTGTGATCCCTTTATTGTAAATCAGATATTAACTCTTGTTTTATATTTGGATAAGATTTCAGAGAGAGTGAGATTCCATATAATCACCTGGGTCATTCTAAGTGGAGTATGTGATATACATCCTTGTGTAACCTTGTTCAAGGTATCTGTGAACATCGACCTTAATTCACTCGACTTGTTGTACACAATACCAATCTGTGGCCACCAGGGAAGCCTTGGTTGCGTTATTATTCTGAAACAAAAATTCATTGTCATCATCATCATTATCGCCATCCGAAGCAAAGGACCTTAAAATTAAAATAAGAAAATACTATTTCGAAAACTTTATTATTTTAAACATTATTGCTCTGTGCACTGTCCTCTGTACACATATTATGTGGGAGGCAAGAGTACCTCCTCCTTGTTCCCCTGCATTTTGTAAGAGTTAACTAAATGAGGCAGAGTAAAGGGACTGGGAATCCTTTCCTCTGAGTTTTCCTCCTCACAAAAAGTCAATTTTGCTTTTGCTTTGATTAAGCTATCCATCTTATAAGGAGGCATTTGGCTTTTGTATAGACATAATACAGAGGTGAATACCTATTATCTTATGACAAAAAAATTACAATTAATTTTCCCAAAATATATGCTCTAAACATTTTGTAGTCTTCTATATCATTAATTAGAAGAAAATTTTGACTAGTAAGAAAAGAGATGACACCAATCACACTGCAAAGATTTTTTTCTTACATTCCGTTGTTTCTTATACAAATACGAAACTACATGTTGGCTCTAATATGGATGAAATAAGTGGCTGGACAGCTTGCCTACGGAAATATTTTCGCCTATGGACAGATTGCCTACAAGACATCATGCACAAGGACACAATGCCTACCAGATATTATGCCTAATAGACACTATGCCTGACAGACATGCTGCCTATCAGACACTATCCCTAACAAACATCATGCCTCACAGACAATACACCATATGGACATACTGCCTGGGAGGCATCATATCTAATGGACATGAAGCCTAATGAACATGATACCTAACAGATATCATAACTATAAGACATAATGCCTAACGGACATGATGTCTAATAGACATTATGCCTCACTGACAGTATGCCTAACTGACACACTAATTTGATATTATGCAAAACTAACTGATGGACCCTGGCACTTTTTGCCCAAAGAAAATAAGTTCCATGAAAGATATAATTGCGGGTAAAGTTAACATACAATATCAAATAGTAAGGATAAGTGAAACAATATAGGAAAAGCATCACTATAATTTGGGTCCTAACTTGTTAGGTTAGGTTAGGTTACATCAAGACACGATACCTCAATAAGCAGCATCTGTTGGGGATGCTGTTCTTTTAGCATCATGTCTGTTAGACATAATGTCTGGCAGACAAATGGTCAGTGAGCAAACTATAAGGATACTGAACAAAAAACACTGAATCAAGACTAAAGACCTCTCAGA
Organism: Halocaridina rubra; assembly: GCA_037179515.1. Taxonomy (NCBI): domain Eukaryota; kingdom Metazoa; phylum Arthropoda; class Malacostraca; order Decapoda; family Atyidae; genus Halocaridina; species Halocaridina rubra. The sequence continues at coordinate 43,566 of JAXCGZ010000116.1, read as the reverse complement.
AGTAAGCCAGGCACTGATCCAATAACCAACAAACTCTTAAGAGCATGATGTTTTAATATTAAGGGTCTCTATGAAAGACAGAGGCAAGGCAGAGTGATAGCACAAAACACAATATACTTACTATATAGCCAGGGCCCAAGTTCCCAGTCTCCAGTGATGTGAACCCAATGATCTCCAGGCAATGGCTGAATTATCAAGTGTATCTATATGAAATCACCGACCCCCCAGTTAATCAATAATGACATGAGAGTGTGAAAGCTACTCCAACCACGGGCCAGGACTGAATCTGGATCCAGTATATTACCAGCTCCTGATGCTACCATTTTGCCAAAATGTTGCTAACTAGTAGTTTAATTCTTTGTATCTAATGATCCACATATAAAGAAACAGTACATTAGAAGTAAGCCAGGCACTGATCCAGTGAGCTATGCACTCTTCAACACTGTGGCACAAAGGTAGCATCTGGGGCTAGTAATATACATTCAGTCTCAAGACATTTCCAAACAAATTTTGCAATTAATTGGGGGGTAAGTGATTTCCTATATATCTACCTAACTATTCAACCATCTGGAATTCACAGGGTCCACGTGACTGGAAAGGGGACTTAGTCTTAAGCTATATGGAAAGTACAGTGCTCCCTCGTTTACCATGGGGGTTCGGTTCCGGGATCCGCCGCGACAGGTGAAAATCCACGAAGTAGGAGCACCATATATGCATAGGTATTTTACATTTATTTTTACCTTTACTGTATAAACCCTCCCTGCACTGTTAACAAACCACCCTTTACTTTATCAATAACAGCGTGCAAGCATAAATCTATATGAACGTAATAGGTAAGCTTACCGTGAATGAGGTGATGATGACATGTACATACTCCACAGCCAATGGCGGCCGACATCCGAGAACCTTCTTCCTTCCTTCAGCATATCTAACAGTTTTACCTATTCTATTATGGTCAACATCTTCCATTGCCACTTAGGCTTACTACCAGAAGCCTTAGAAGATAAAGGATGCTTGGGAGGCATTGCAGAGGTTGAAATACAAAAGTTTCACAAAATCACATGCACAACGAATCAAGAAGCACAACGTGAACGGCGCACACGTGAGTAGACTGAACGGTTGAGGCGAGACAATGGAAGATGCTGGGAGAACCAAGCTTCAGTCAAAAAGCCAATCAGACCCATGATACAGAACATACAGAAAAACAATTCTGTTATTCGTCGTCTCCCACCCATCAGCCAATAGCATCCCATGTACTATCTCACATAGGTGCGACCCTTTACATGGTGCAATACTGTGAGTTACATGTTTAAATTTATGTTTTTTACGATTTTTTACTCTTTTATTATTCTTAGGCTAAGAAATACTTTTTTTATCAATAATGAAATTACTGGAAATTTTAATATGTACTATCTCATGTAGGTGCTACCCTTTTCGTTTTCCGAACCGCCGATACCGGTATCGTATTTTACATGGTGCAATACTGTGAGTTACATGTTTAAATTTATGCATTTTACTATTTTATACTGTTTTATTTTTCTTAGGATAGGAAATACTTTTTTTATCAATAAAATAATGAAAATACTGGAAATTTTAATATGTACTATCTCACGTAGGTGCGACCCTTTGCGTTTTCCAAAACGCCGACACCAGTATCGCATTTTCTATGGTGCAGAGTTACTTGTTTAAATTATGTTTCACTATTTTTTACTGTTTTATTATTCTTAGGCTGGGAAATGCTTTTTTTATCAATAAACTAATGAAAAAAAAATTTCAATAAAATAATGAAAATACTGAAAATGTTTAAAATTTTTATATTTTAATATTCTCGCATATACTCAGAAAAAAAACAAGCTCGCCAAAAAAGCCGCAATGCACTGAATTCGTGAAAGGTGAAACGCGATATAGCGAAGGCTCACCGTATATAGTGCTGCTCTGATACCACTGTCCCTTGCCTCTGACTTTCACATGTGACCTTTAACCATTTAACCTTCAGAACTTAGATGGTCTCCATTCCTTAACCAACTGACCTGTAAAGCGAGCTGACCAGAACAAAGTGATATGAAGAAGGCGAGCTTTGGTTGAGACACACTTTGAGAGCCTCATTGCTGTGAGGAGAGATCCGGAAGAGGGACACGAAGCAATCTATCATAAGATCAACATCTTGACATATGTAAGCTTGGCCTCTGGAGAATGGCTTCACCATATTGAAGAGGAGATTCTGTTGAGATAAAATTAAGGCATCAGATATGTTGTTTGCCATGTTATGTCACTATTAATCCCAATTATGGGAGAAGACACAGACAAAGTGGAGCTGGGAAATTTAAAGCTGTATTAACTGTAACCTGCATACATGACTGAATGTTTACGTTGGAGTATTATCATTCACACTTATTTGTATCTGAATATTAATGACAAAGTATTGAAAGTATATAATTTTTTTGTGTCAGTATTCATCCCCATTCAAACTGGAAGGACACAAACAAGTTGGAGAAGGGAAAATAATAATGGATGACCTTCCAAGTGTCCCACAGTGTTTCAAATCCATGTTAGTTGCTTCATGACACACATGCACTACTACTGAACTGCCACTGCCTCCTTCACATATATCTTCTTAAGTATTTATGAAAACAGCTGTTCTACTGTAAACAATCATTTATAACTTTGTTTCTAAATTTTTGAAAGTGTACATATGAAAATTTTAGTGGTAATAATGGTGTTGTTTTCGATGACCGCTTGCTGGGTCACTATGAACACCCATATGAAGTGAATGAACATGGCCAGATTGGAGCTGGAGAATTAAGGCTGGATGCCCTTTCTAAAGGTTAGTGGTGAGCTTAATCGCAGGTCTGTCACCTCCTTAGTTAAGAGCTCTAGCCTCTGTGCTACTGCAATCCCCAAACAGATCAAATTAAATATATATAATATCAATGTCTTACCTTGAGTTCGCTAATAACACTCTGCACAAGAACGAACACAACGTTGTTGGAATCGTTGAGATTTATGTACGTGGCGATCTTGCACAGTTTGACGCAGGTCACAGCCGCTGCCTCAGTGAGGTGTCTGCTGATGCTATGAGGAATCAGAGCTTTTTTCAACTGATCAATAAACTGCTTCTTCTTGAAATGTCTTTGGGAGCAGGGAGCACCAGCATCAGCATTCACTATCTCTTCCAACACTTTCTGGAATATGGATATGTTTTTCGATTAAATTTTCCACTGAATCAATGGATGAAATCTTCCAGCTTTTCCTGTCAAGGGCCACTGCAGCAGATCAATAGTCTCCATACTGCCCTATCCCCAGCATCCACCACATCAGACAACACACCTTCAAGTCGTCTTTTAGCACATCCATAAACCTTCTTTTAGGCATACCTCTCTTCCTTCTGTCTGGCAGCAACATCCTCAGCATCTTTTTCCAACATACCCTTCATCCCTATTCAGCACATTTTCCATTAAATAACATTTTCTAATCAAGCAGGTTGCCAAGCAACAACAATGCACAGCTGCATGCACAACCTCCCTAAATCCATCCTTCCGAATCCTCCCATCCCCGGGCAGTGTCCACCTGACCAGGTAGCGATGTGGGCACCATCCAGCCCTTCTGAGCTATCATATGCTGGACAACTCCATCAGTGACACCAGTCCAGGATGTAACACCTCGCCTCATACAATCACACACAATACAGAAAACTGCACTACTTAAAACAAACTACACCAACAACACAAAATACATAAGCTGAGAGCATTGTGTGAAAACCAGGGATCAGCAGTGGCCTTCCTCAGGACAAGGGTCCATTCTGCCAGGCAGCTTAGGGAATAATAACAATAACGACACTGACAGAGCTGCAAATTGGGAAACTGTGTGCTAAAAGAAATAATGAGCTCTTTTAGGAGTGTCATTTTTCATAGTTGTGGATATACGATTGCTACGTTCCTTTGCATTTGTAATATAATTTTGAAACAAACTTAAAAGGTAGAGCTAATTTTTTTGACGTTTTTATGCATCACTAATAATCCATATTCGAACTGGTGTGGACACAAACAGACTGGAGGCATACACGTGCACGCACACACCAGTTTTTCACTTGCAAAGTCCGTTACTCTAACCTTTACACTGTTGCAGTCCAAGAAGTCTTATGACTAAAAATTGTTGCTGTTCGCAATTCTGAGACTATCAATCTGCATGTATGAAGGAGGATACACACAGCTGAAGCTGGGAATTACACCTGGACGCCCTTCTTACCGCTTCGCAGTAGGCTCAAACATCAGTCTGTCTCTTCCCGAGTTGCATGCTCTAACCACTGCTCTACAGCAGTTAACAAAAGGTAGAGTTTTTCTTTTGTCACTATTAGTCCCCTATATGGGAATAGACACAAAAGTTAGAACTGGGGAATGATAGCTGCATGCCCTTCCTAATGCTCCCCCACAGTGGGTTCGAACACAGGTTTACCATTTCCCAAATCGAGCACTCTGACTACTGCTCTACTGCGGTATCTAATAGGCTGAGAATTTTTCTTTCTTCACTATGGATCCCCATTATGTAGGTTGACACAGAAAAGTTGGAGCTGAGAAAAATAAGACTAGACATCCATCCTAATACCCTGTGGCGGGCTTGGACGTGAGTCTTTCACTTCCTGACTCAAGTGCTCTAACCTTTGCACTACTGAGGTCCCTGAAGGCATCTGATAACACTATCATAATTATTCAGCACTAATACAGGTGACTAACAATTCGCTTCCCAAGTCAAGCGTTCTGACCTCTGCGTTAGCACAATCTATAGAGTAAGAAAGCACAACTAACAACTTACTGGAGATAGAACCAACAACATGATCTGGAAGGACCATACAGCAGCTCGACGTTTGTTGTTTTCAGCTAAACTGCCCAGATGTTCGAACATGAATTCGCAGCATTTGGCCAGTTCCTCGTTTCTTCTTTTCTGTAACGAGAAAGACTTTTCTCTAAGGTTATTAAGCAGAGTCAGCTGCCTGTGGAGGTTAGGATAAAATAACCTTGACTCAACTCTTCTGCACAAACATAAAAATACATAAACTAAAGGTGGTGAATATATGTTTGTGTATATCTCTGGCTTGCGAGATGACAATATTGTTATATGTTTTATGTGTCATTATCAATTCCCATTATGGAGGTGGAAAAAGAGGTATTGAAGCTGGGAAATTATGGCTGGATGCCCTTTCTGTCGCACAGCAGTGGGCTCATATACATATGTCATCCCAAGATGAGCATTTTACTACTACGCTAAGGCAGTCCCCTGTAAGATGGCAATATGAATATTGAAAATCTTTAAAATAGGGTTGAGAGATTAGATATTAATTCTGCTTTTAAACTAAGTTTTTCATTTTTTTTATAATGAACAAATATCTTCTGTCTCCAATATTTTTTGCAATGATACTAAATTGGATTTTCCCATCATTATAAAAAATTAAAGAAGAAGCAGAAGGGTATTTGTAATGATATAAGGTATTTAACATGATCCAATTTATTTGACATGATTTAAGGTACTTGACATGATGCAGGGTACTTGACATGATGCAGGGTACTTGACATGATAAAAAGTATATAACATGATAAGGGTAATTGGCATGAGGCAGGGTATATAACATGATGTAAGGTTATTGATATAATGCAGGGCATTTGACATAATGTAGGGTATTTGACATGGAGGGTGTTTGACATGATGCAGGGTATTTGACATGATGTAGGGTATATGACATGACGCAGGGTATTTGACATGAATGGTGTTTGACATGATGCAGGGGTATTTGACATGATGTAAGGTTTTTTGGCAGGACATAGGTATTATGTCATGATGTAAAGTAATTGACATGACAGAGGGTATTTGTCATAATACTACATATTTGATATTATGAAGGGTATTTGACATGTTGCAGAGCATTTGACATGTTGCAGGGTATTTGAAATGATGTAAGGTAAGTGGCGTGATGAAGGGTATTTGACATGATGCAAGGTAAATGAGATGATGTACAGTAACTGACAAGATGCAGGGTATTTGACATGATGCAGGGTACTTAACATGATACAAGGTATTTGACATGATGCAGGGTATTTAACAGGATGCAGGGTATTTGACATGATGAAGAGTATTTGACATGATGCAAGGCACCTGACATGATGAAGGGGAATTGGCATGATGTAGGGTATTTAACATGATACAAGATGCCTGACAATATACAGGGTATTTGACATGATGTAGGGTATTTGATATAATGAAGGGTATTTGAAAAGATGTAGGGTATTTGATATGATGAAGGGTATTTGACATGATGTAGGACATTTGACATGAAGAAGGGTATATGACATGAACTATGAGTAAAATAAGAACTGCTTAGTATAAAACTTGCCTACCTACCCTGTGGATGACCCAAGCAGGGTGGTGGTGACGGGGGAAATGTGGCAGCCCTTTACCCACAAGTAGCTAATAGGAGTGATCGAGGTATATTATCTGCTGGTGAATGTGTGCCTTGACTCGGCCACCCCTTACACAAAGGATGACAACCATTGCATATGTGAGTGCAAGTAGGTATGTTCGTATGAATGTATGTTAAAATGATAAATTTAATATTACTAAATTGCTGTTAGACATGGCTTGGAGTACCTGTCATTGTGTGTAGTCTGTGTTTAAAATAATATACTGTACAAGTAAACAATAAGTGAGGAAATATAAATTAAAAATAAAACAAGGAAACACTATACACAAATATATAAACAAACATAAGTGCAAAACAGTATATAAACAAAGATTTGTTTAAAAAACAAATGCAGTACAAATCAATGAGGGTGTGGGGGGTTTTGCCAAGTGATGAAGAGGTGAGGGTAACTAGCTGCAGTTACTGGGCCTCACAGCAGACCCAAGCAAGACTGTGAGAGGGGAGTTGTGGCAACTCTATATTTCCAAGGAGCTAAGAGGAGTGATCTAGGTATGTTTCACTTATGGTGAATGTATGTTCTTTGACTCAGCCACCCCCTTACCTGGGGGATTATGGCCATCGTATACATAAAATTAATAAATAGATAATATATAAATAAATAAAAAGTGTTTAAATAAAGAGAAAGATAAAAAGCACAGAAGAGCTGAAGTAGGCAAAGGAGTCTCATGTGAAGTAGACAAGACTGTCTTACTTGCAAATCGGCAAATTCACTGGGGTAGGTATCCATCCAGTTCCAAATGGCCTTTTCCAGCGAACTCATCAATACAATTTGGGCATTTTTCCTTAAACAGCGGAATTTTTGTATCGTTTCTGAAAAGAAAATCACCATTAACACAGAAATTAAGAAATTTTTTCAGTTAAAAAAGATAAATTTAGAGCATTTCATTTAAGGTGGAATTTCTGGATGGTGTATGAAATGGTATACATTTACCTAACCATTAAAATAGAACATGAGAAACTTTGTTTGTTTGAAATTTTATGCATCAATATTAATTCCCATTTAAATAGGGGTGGACAGACTAGTTGCATCTGGAGAATTAAGACTTATCCTTCTTAATGCTCCGCAGTGGGCTGGAAGACAGGTTTGTCACTTCCTAAGCCAAGCACTCTAACTACTGCACTACTGCAGTTCCCCCTGGAGTATGTGGAGAGTACACAATTAAAAATATATCACTATAGTGTTTCCTTAAACAGAAAAATTTGTGTATGATTTCTGAATTTTTTTAAACTATAGTGAAATAATACCATTATAGTACTAAATTGTACTATTTTATGTAATTCTCATTTTGCACAAATAAATTATGGAAGCCTGTACCACACATACAACCTCATATGCCAAAAACACAATATACACTCCCTGTGAGCTCTGTGAAAAAGCTCAGGAGGGGAAGTGGCCTTTTTTAGGAATTCTGTGCTGTTCGGCCAGGTTGATTAGGGAACAACACAACAACAAGAACATCAACACAACATACACTCTCACAGGGCTCCGTTATTCCCCATTTGGGAGTAAAAACAATAAAAACAACAACAAACAACATAATCCTTGAATATGGAACAAATCTTACCATTCAATAGTTTGACAAGTCTGTCAACATCTACATTAATGTGTTGAATTAACTCTATATCACTAAAATCTGGATTTTCGTCGGTATTGCTTGGACTTAGTTCTTGAAGTCTGAAAAAATGGAGCAAGGGGAATTACACACTGCAATCTATTGAGACTTCCAACAATAATGAAATCTATATATCTATGCTCTGACTTGACCACCCCTCTTACAAGGGGGATTGCGGCCATTTTTCATGTATGTAGGACTCCCAATTATATTCTATCTATATAGTTACTCTCTGACTTGGGGACCCCATTTATAGGTGGGATTGCAGTCATTGCATATTTATGTGTGAGGTTCCCACCTAGAATTTGATCTATATATCTATGCTTTGGCACGGCCACCTCCTTTACAAAGGGCTTGCAGCCATTGTTTAAGTATGTATTAGAGTCCCAATTATATTCCAATCTATCCAAAACTTACTTATACTAGGCTCAAATAAGCTTTTATTAAGCAATCTTTGATGCCGAAATTCTAAAATTGTGAAATA